>JBBGZY010000318.1:1230000-1515000 GCA_037952925.1 Lithobates clamitans
GGGGGGGTGGTGTGGTGGAGGGGGGGAGAGGGGGCAAGGGAGGGATGAGACCAGTACAACCTTATTTTTCTCCGGTGGCAGCTGCGATGGAGCACTGAAAAGAAGATAAATGATTGGAATTAATTTGATAACCTATAATGTGAGGGGGCTCAACTCGCCTATAAAATGTGCGAATGTGATGAGCGAGCTGAGAGCCAATAAAGCTGAGGTGGTCTTCCTCCAGGAGACGCACCTATACCTGGGGAAAAATCAGAGGATCCTATCAAGGGACTACCCGTTGTGGTTCTATAGCGATTCCCCGATAAGGGGTGCAAAAGGGGTAGCGATCGGCTTTTCTAGGGAAACCCGCTTCCAGATAGAGGAGAGAGTGTCAGACCCCGAAGGCCGATTACTAATTTTGAGGGGAAAACTAAATGGAGAGTTATATACACTAGCCAATATTTACTGCCCAAATAACAACCCAAGTAAATATCTAATCGGAGCCTTACTGAAGCTAGAGGGTTTCAGGAGAGGGAGGACGGTTTTGGCGGGTGATCTGAACTTATGCCTTGAACCAGGCAGGGACAGTGCGTCGCGTGCACGGGGGACTGGAGGGGTTTGGTTGAACAAGCTCAAAAAAAAACTACATCAGCTTCAACTAGTTGATGTTTGGAGAATGCAGCATCAAACAATATTGGATTATACATACTACTCCCACGTGCACGCGACGTACTCAAGACTTGATTATTTCCTTACAGACCACAGATATTTAGAGGAGGTCGAAAGTACAAACATTGGCTCCATAACATTTTCGGATCATGCCCCGGTGATGTTGCGGATAAAGCAAATTAAGCAATCTCCCCCGTTATATAATTGGAGACTAAATGAAGATCTCCTCCATGATAAGGAAATAGACAAATTAATAAAGGTTGAACTGGAATTTTATTTTAGAACCAATTCCTCCGAAGAAGTATCAGAAGCAATGGTTTGGGAGGCCCACAAGGCATATATTAGGGGGATAATAATCAAGGCGGGTGTGGAGAAAGAAAGAAGGCAGAAAAAAATCTTGAGCACTCTCCAGGAAGAAGTCAAAAAACTAGAAAGGCAACATAAAGATGCAGGGGATGGTGGGACCCTGGGAAAACTACATGGGGCTAGGGAGGCCTTGAGACAACAGATAGAGGCAGAAAATCGTAAAAAATTCAACTTGGTCAAAAAAGAAAGATATGTAGCTGGGAATAAATCAGGCCGGGTGCTGGCTAGGGCATTGTGTAAAAAGAAAAACAAAAACTATATCGATAAGATAAGGACGAATTCAGGAGAATATAAACATAAGGATAAGGACATAGCACAAACCTTCCAGAAATTCTATGGGGAGCTCTACTCAATAAATATAAAGGATAACGATATAATAAGAGAGCAAAAGAGAGAAAAAATAATCAACTACCTAAAAGATACTGGGATGACTAAGATAACAAAAGAGGAGAGTCTCGTGCTAGACGCCCCCATTACAGAGGCTGAGGTAAGGAAAGCCATCAAGGAGACCCAGACAGGAAAGAGCCCTGGTCCGGACGGGCTGACGGTATTGTATTATAAGAAATATCAAGAGCAGTTAGTACCAAAATTATGTACTTATATAAATGAGATAGGAAAGAGA
Organism: Lithobates clamitans; assembly: GCA_037952925.1. Lineage (NCBI taxonomy): Eukaryota > Metazoa > Chordata > Amphibia > Anura > Ranidae > Lithobates > Lithobates clamitans. Next base: position 1,231,637 of record JBBGZY010000318.1, read on the forward strand.
GGGGAGATGAGTAGGGATGCACTGGTAGCCACTATAGTGCTCATCCACAAGGAGGGTAAGGATAACACACTATGCTCTAGCTTTAGGCCTATATCCCTCCTAAATAATGACACAAAAATCTTCGCAAAAGTCATTGCCGACAGAGTGAAACAAATAATTAAAAACATTATCCATCCTGATCAGGTGGGGTTCATACCAGGTAGGCAAGGAAGGGATAATAGTATTAAGACGCTACTGATAACCCAGGAAATTAAAGAGAGTGGAGTCCCAGGTCTACTGCTATCTATAGACGCTGAAAAAGCATTTGATAGAGTAGACTGGGACTTCATGATAGAAACTCTCAAACAAGTAGGTTATGGGGAGAGGATCTGTAGCTGGATAAAGGCGCTTTATTCTAAACCATCGGCGAGAGTAAAAATAAACGGGACCCTATCCGAGCCTTTCAGTATATATAATGGCACAAGACAGGGATGCCCAGTCTCCCCAATGCTCTTCCTGATGGTTTTGGAGCCCCTCCTTGCCAGGATCAGACAGGACCCGGATATTGGCGGGGTCAACATAGGGGGAATCGAGTATAAGCTCGCCTCTTTTGCAGACGATATCCTTCTTTATATAACCAATCCAAGAATTTCCCTCCCGAAGGTCCTAGCTGCATTAGAAGAGTATGGGAAACTGTCCAATTTTAAAGTAAACACCGTCAAATCAGAAGCTCTAATCATCAACCCAAAAAAGACAAGGGACTCCGCTTATCAAAAATCTTATCCCTTTAGGTGGGAGAGGGAAGCCTTAAAATACCTAGGAATCAAAATTACACCATCAGTAGAAGAACTATTCCAGGTCAACTATATCCCGCTTTTAAATGAGGTCAAAGTAGGACTAAAGAGATTACAACAGGGGCAACTGTCGTGGTCGGGTAGAATTAGTGCCCTTAAAATGGTTATATTACCAAAAATTACATACACATTGCAAATGCTCCCAGTGGCTCTTCCGTCTAGTTACCTCAAGAGGATGCACTCAATGATTCTAAAATATATATGGAAAGGGAAAACCCCACGGATAAAATACGATCAATTAATAAATACCAAAAGCAAAGGGGGATGGGGAGCACCTGATATCAGTAAATATTATGAAGCTATCGCACTGGGGAGGGTAATAGATTGGTTCAAAAACAAAGATAAACAATGGGTAGAAATTGAAAATAATACTAGTAAGGCAAAACTTCACAAAATAATATGGCAAGCACCAAAATTTAGAAAGCAAGACACAAAAATGCACGAAATCACTAGACATGCACTTGGAGTATGGGATAGGGTTCATAAAAGGGAACATTGGCAATACAACTCACCACTAATGTCACTGAAGGAAGTAGATAACTTCCCACCGGGAAAGGAAGAATGGTTTGGGAAATGGCTACTAGATGAGAACTTGCAGTTAGGAGATGTAATGGACCGGGGGAAAATCTGTTCAATGCAGGAGCTCAAGAAAAGAGGAGACAGGATGATCATTAGCCCATGGCGTTACGCCCAGCTAAAACACTTCATAGCATCCTTACCGCAACCCATTAGAACAATGAATAGTCTACTCCCATTGGAGAAAATATGCGTAGAACAGAACAAAAAAAGCGGTTTCTCTAGAATATATAAGATATTGGTCGAGTTGAAGAGAATAGATATCCTGCCATATATAAGTAAATGGGAGAAGGAGCTAGGTTTAATATTTGCAGAGACAGAAGTGGATCTGATAGTAAAGCGTCTGTTGACCACGTCAGTTAACTATAAAATCCTAGAGTTAAATTATAAGTGCCTAACTAGAATGTATATGACCCCGGATAAGATGCATAAAATCGATAAGGATAAATCTCGGCTATGCTGGAGGGGATGCGGTGAAATTGGGACGACGGCCCATGTGTGGTGGTTGTGCCCGGAGATAGTGACTTTCTGGGACGAGATCAGAAAATACATTAAAGAGATTATTAAACAGGATTTGCCAAGGGACCCTAGGGTCCTTCTGTTCCACCTGAGCGAGATGCACACTAAGGCCTACCTCAGATCACTCCTTCCTCACCTTATTGATGCAGCTAAGAGCCTAATCCCCATCAGCTGGAACAGAAAAGAAAGGCCAACCATGAGGGAATGGTTCAATAAAATAAACGAGACACAGGATATGGAATACCTAAGGTTTAGTGAGGGGACGAAAATGGAGGCATTTAGGACCAAGTGGGGAGAATGGGAAAATTTCAGAATTTCTCTCAAAGCAGCGGAGATATGGCTGTCGTGAGGGCGCCCTATAAAACATAATAGTACATAATAATATATTATAATATAAAAAAAAAAAAAAAAAAAAAAAAAAAAAAAAAAAAACAGGAGGCATGAGGAAGTACGGTCTCGGGGGGGGGGAGGGGGGGGAGTTAGGGAGGGAGGTAAGGGGTGGGGGTGAGGGGGTGGTATGGAATTAATGGCGTATGTTGGGATAGGGGGATAGAGGGGGGAAGGTTGCAAATTATGGATCAGGTATGCTGAGTAATCCCCCAATCAATGCAATACTTTAAAGCCATAATGATGTGATGGAAAAGGGAGGTATTTTTTCTGTTGAACTTCAACCTGAAAAAAAAAAAGTGACTCCCATGGTACACCCTCTCGCTGATGTGGCAAAAAAAAAAAAAAAAAAAAAAAAAAAAAAAAAAAAAAAAGAAGTCATTGCTGTCAAAGGAGGTTCAGCCCGCTATTAACGCCAAGGGTTAAGTATTTTTTTCCCAGTGCTGTGAATGTTTAATGGGTGTATTCAATAACGAAATGGAAATTAGAATTGAGGGAAAGATCTGTAATGAGGGAAAGCTCTGCTGATTTAATCATGCAATCATGTGCAAGCAAAAATGCTGTTTTTTTTTTTTCCCCTTGCATGTCCCCCTCATATCTACAGCAAGTGCACTTTCAAGTGAATTTGCAGTGCACTTGTAGTGTAAAGTGGACTTGCCTTTAGTAAATAAACCCCATAGTGTTTGTCTATTGTTGTGACATAAATGAGGACGAGACCACATTTTAAAAAGCTGCAGGTAAATCATTACAGTGTGTAGCAAGGGTCAACATCCTTTTCCACATTAAACGTCAATTTACAAGTATTAGACAACCAGCGTGCCAGTAATCAATAGAGTGCTGTAGATTTATAGTTTATTTTCCATTTTTTTCACTTATAGTTGTACTACTAACAGCAACTTAAAATAATAACTAACAGGTGTACACACATGTTCATATTCACGTCATAGTGGTTCTATGCCTGACCTACAGCATGTTAATTTCAGCTGCACACAAGCTTCTAAGTTATCTTTTGTATGATGGGTAGGACTTAACCCTGTTTTCAGGCGTGAACAAATCTGTTTGCACATATACGTGGATCTAAAAGCAGAGATTAATGCAAAGGCTACCTTTTTTAGACATAGGAAATGGTCTGGTAAACTCATTATACTGCAGACTAGAAAATATTTCATAAACATTTCTTCAGGTATACAGTATTTTAACCACTTCAGCCCTGGAAGAATTTACCCCCCTTCCTGACCAGAGCACTTTATTGCGAATACGGCACTGCATTGCTTTAACTGACAATTGCACGGTCGTGCGACATTGCACTCAAACAAAATGACGTCCTTTTATTTCCTCACAAATAGAGCTTTCTTTTGGTGGTATTTGATCACCTCTGCGATTTTCATTTTTTGCGCTATAAAGAAAAAAAAAGCAATATTTTTTGCTATAATAAATATCCCCAAAAAATATGTAAAAAAAACAAATTTATTTTTCAGTTTAGGCCGATATGTATTTTTCTACATATTTTTGGTAAAAAAAAAACACAATAAGCGTATATTGATTGGTTTGCGCAAAAGTTATAGCACCTACAAAATGGGGGATAAATTTATGGCTTTTTTATTATGATTTTTTTTTTATTAGTAATGGCGGCGATCTGCGATTTTTATTGTGACTGCGACATTGCGGCGGACACCTCGGACACTTTTGACACTATTTTGGGGCCAGTGACATTTATACAGCGACCAGTGCTATACAAATGAACTGATTACTGTGTAAATGACACTGGCAGGGAGGGGGTTAAACACTATGGGGGTCAAGGGGTTAAGTGTGTCCTAGGGAGTAATTCTAACTGGGGGAGTGGGCTGACTACAACATGACAGAGATCACTGCTCCCGAATAACAGGGAGCAGTAGATCCCTGTCATGTTGCTAGGCAGAACAGGGAAATGCCTTGTTTACAAAGGCATCTCCCCGTTCTGCTGCTCCGTGACGCGATAGCGGGCCCCCGGCGGACATCAAGTCCACGGGACCCGCAGGCACACTCACTGAGTACGCAGCGGGCGCACCCACAGTGCCATGTCTTAAAGGGGACGTACAGGTATGCCCATTTGCACAGCCATGCCATTGTGCCGGCGTACATCGTCATGCGCTGGTCGGCAAGTGGTTCATGAGAATTATCTAATATTTTTGTAGAAATGTCACTATAAATCTTCCAGGTACCACTAAAAATAGCTTGGCGTGCCCACCGTGGCATGCATGATTTACGTTGCTGAACCTTGCTCTATAGAGATTAGCCAATAGTATGTGAGCTCTGTAAGATCAGATTTCATAGAGCGTTTTAATAATAAATTTGTCTGTCCTTCAACACGGACAAATTGTAGTATAATGTGTAGAAAATCAGGCCAATCCTTGACATTGTTATACTTTGCCTACATTAAACTGTCATTAAAGTTTTGCTAAACCCAGAACCTGCATTCACTATATCTGTTCTTCCACAGTACACAGAACATGGAAATGCAATTATTTTAGTAAATATAAACTGCTAAATACCTTTTCTCATCAGCAGTATATAGCAGTCTTGTGACTTCTATCAGTGTCTGGTTAAAGCTTGTAGGAGGAGTTTTTATTCTCCCACTATTATCCTATGAGAATGCAGGACCCTTGACCCTCTATCTGGACAGTGCTGATTGGCCCTGTGCTGATCACATACACTCTCCCAAGAAAGAGAAAAAAACTCTCTAGCAATACACAACAAACTCAGAATGAGCAAAGTGCCCCCAAGGCTCTGTTCTATCAGCAGATAGATTGGGTACAGTAAAAGAAGGATCACAGAAGACAGGATCGAACAGCCTTTTTAGGCAATGTAGAGGATTAACCCCTTAGGTTCCACAGTAAGTATAACAAGCATGCTTTACTGCATATACAGACTGATTTTACTGTTGTGGGTTCAGTAAGGCTCGATTCACACCTATGCATGTTGCTTTTGAGCGTTTTTGGAGGGTTTTTTTTCATGCCTGCCACGTTTTTGAGCAGCGTTTTTGCCGCAATTTGCGTTTTGCATTTTTTGTTTTTTTGGGTTTTTTTTACAGTTTTTTTTTACAGTCTTAAAAAAAAAAATTTAAAAAACCGGCAAAAACGCACCAAAAACGCTGCAAAAACAGTGCACTTGCGTTTTTGATGCTTGTCCATTGAATTCTATTGCATGCAAAACGCTGCATTTTGCATGAAAAAAAGTCCCTGACCCTTTCCAAAAATGCAGAGAAACAAAAAGGCATTGATGTGAACATGTTCCATAGGAACCCATGTTAAATAAATTCCCGTGCATTTCTGCAAAATGAAAAATGCATCAAAAAACGCGCTAGTGTGAATGGAGCCTAACACTTTAAGTACTATTTCCATACCTGTCCCTGGAGATTCTTCCAGTGATTCCTGTTTATAGTAAAAGTGCCATTTCCGGCTCAGAAACTGCACCTTCTCTGACATTAATTCCTCTGAATGCTGGCACATTGGTGAGAGTAAGACAAATAGTAAAAACACAAATGGCTAGGCCATGAAACTGGATGAAAACATTGTCCGTTATCATCCACATCTAGCAATCTTTATTCAAGAAAGTATTAAATCATGTAGTAGAAAGAAGGTACTGGATTTCACTTGTTCTTACACTGTGAAACACGTTCAGAATATCTATGGTGTTACAAAGCAAGTGCCTGAGTACAAAAACGTGTAGATGTGTCAATGGACTTATTTTGTCATGGCTGCCTCTTTGGCACCACAGTGATTACCTGTTAAGGGTGTCGGTGGGTTGATTAAAAGCATAATTCTGTTAAAGTGCAAATGGTCTCCATGAAATAAGATTTCAGAATACCTCAGAAAGAGTTGTGCACATTTGTAAGACTAAAATTTTCATCAGTCCACAAAGATAATATACAAATATGCCGGTGTCTGCCTGCATGGGCATAAACACAAACATTTACAGAATGTCAATGCAAGGCCCAGCCAGTGCACATTCCAGAAGGTGCTTTATCACACCTGCTCATGTAACTTTTGTTTATTGTGACTACTGTGCTAAGTCTCTGAAGGCATCTCTTGTACTTGGTAACAACTGTATTCATACAAAAGCCCTCGGAAAAAAAAAATCCTGCCAATTCCATGTTTGCTGCAGTCCAAGTGTATGCTGATGCATGGTAGCCAATGTGCTTCTAACTTCAATTTATTTAACTAAGCTTTGACAAAAACAAATACTGGAAGCTGATTGGTTTCTATGCACAGCTGCACCAGATTTTGCACTCTTCAGCTTTGGTAAATAAACCCCAATGATTTCTAACAAAAAAGTTGAGAACATTACACGTCATTACACAATATCCTAACTGTGAAGCATAGTGGGGAGCTTATAATGAAAATTGGCTGTTTGCTGCCTCTGGAACTGATAATTTACAATGATTAAGGCAATACACTTCGCAATGTATAAAGCGATTCTAAGGCAGGGTTTCTCAACTAGGGTTTCTCCAGAGGTTGCTAGGGATTCCGTGAGCAATGAGCAATTTCTGCCTCTCAGATACCTTCCCACTGACATTGTTGATGTTTTTAGTGATCTGTAAGGGGGTAATGACCACAAGTGTAAGGAGCATTCTTCCCACTGACCATTACACTTGTATTATGAGTTGTAGATATAGTCATTTTTAGCAGAAATTCTCTGAGACCAGAAAGTTATTTCAAGGTTTTTTTCTGTGTTAAAAGTGTTGAGAAAGACTGTTCTAAAGCAATGAATCAGGTTATCTATCTGTTCACAGGTGTCAGCAGACTATTGCATTAGGGTGTGCACCTCAAAGCTCAAACACACGTGTGCTTGTGTGTGTATGTATATATATATATATATATATATATATATATATATATATATATATATATATATATATATATATGGTAGTGGACGGTGTCCGAACTGTAGATGATGTCATTAGGGCAGAGGTTGGTGTCAGATGGAAGGTGAGCAGTGTCAGTAGTTTCTTTTATTTTAATTTTTTACCTTTTTATTTATTTTTTGCAATATTACGTATTCATTTTTTTATTTTAGGAGCTTCGTTGTAGGACTTTGGTAAGATATCAGGGGTCTAAGACTGAGATTCCCCTGTCCCTTTCTCTGCAGCCTCAGCTGCACTGGACAGTGAATTAATTGAATGCACTTTGTGGTGAGCGGCTTCCTGTTCATTCACAAACTAAAGCACAGTTTACTTCAGGTATAAATGGACACAGTGAGTGATGGGTACCCTTCACTCACTGTGTTCATTCAGAAAAGAAAGGGGCCGGTAAATGACATATTTACTGGCCCCTTCCCCCGCTCTCCATCCTGAAACATCCCCCACTGCAGCCGGGGACACGGTGATCCCTGGCAAAAGAAGGAATCTGCACTACACGGGGTGATTAAGGTGTGCCCAGACACACCTATGTTTAAATATCAAAGTTGGGTCATACAACATAACAGTTATACAAACATAAGAGCAAATGAAAAACAGAATGACTGAAAGAGAAGAAATTATGTATTTAAACCACTTGCGCACTGGGCACCTAAACCCCCCTCCTGCCCAGACCAATTTTCAGCTTTTAGCGCTGTCACTCTTTGAATGACAATTGCGCGGTCATACAACACTGTACCCAAATGGAATTTTTATCATTTTTTTTTCCACAAATAGAGCTTTCTTTTGGTGGCATTTGATCACCTCTGGATTTTTTATTCAAAAAAAAATTAAGACCGGAATTTTTTTTTAAAAATACCATTTTATATTTTGTTAAAAAATTTTGCAAACAGGTAATTTTTCTCCTTCATTGATGTACGCTGATGAGGCTACACTGATGGGCACTGATAGGCTGCACTGATGGGCACCGATAGGCTGCATTGATGGGCACTGATAAGGCGACACTGGGCACTAATAGGCAGCACTGGTGGACACTGATGAGATGGCACTGGTGGGCACGGATAGGTGGCATTGGTGGGCACTGAGAGGTGGCACTGAAGGGCACTAATAGGTGGCACTGATGGGTAGCAGTGATGGGCACTGATCGGCACTGGTAGGTGACACTGATAGGCAGCACTGCTAGGTGGCACTGATTTGCACCACTGGTGGGCATTAATAGATGGCACTGATTGCTGGCACTTATGTGCTGGTGGGCACTGATTTGTGGCACTGGCAGGCGGTACTGGTGAGCACATATGAGGCGGCTTCGCCTCTTCCTCTTCGGGGCCGATGTCACTTCAACAGAAGCCGGTGATCGGCTTTTTTTCTCCTCACGCTGTCAGCGTGAAAAGGAAAAAAAAACGATTACCGATCTTCTGTTTATATCACGTGATCAGCTGTCATTGGCTGACAGCTGATCATGTGGTAAGGGGCCGGGATCGACCCCTTACTCCGATCTATGATCACCCGAATATCATTGATTTGGGTGATCACAGCGCGCGCATTTTAAGGGGGCGTGGCGAGCGTGCAAAGGGGAGGACGTCTATTGACGGCCTCCCAGCAAGGCAGATCTGCGCTGTAGCTATAGCGCGGATCTGAAGGGGTTAAAATGGCCCACCCTAGAGTCCTAGTTTCACTTCTTTTAAAATGTTGCAAGCAAAACATCCCAAAAATATACATAAAATTATTTTGTTGAATACAAAAATGGGCCAAAACACTTCTAACCACTGCAGAGGTCTGATCATCTCAATGGAAACCATTTGGCTGAGGCCATTTCCAATTAACAAGGTTTAGGTGCATTTGTTAAGTTAAAATATGGTTGTGTTAAACAGAAAAACCATCAGTACCTTGGACGTAAGCTGTACACTCTAGTCCTTCTCCAGCTCCATGACTATTCTGCTGATATAATTAGCAAGACCTTCCTGTCAATTGAACAGCTGAGTCTCACTCTCTATCTCAGAAGTGCTCATTAAAATAGTACACATAAAAACAGATGGTGAGAAGGTAAGTATTGCAGTTTTAGGCTGGGTTCACACTGGTGCGACACGACAGCCGTCCTACTTTGGATCCGACTTTGCCCTGCGACATGAAGCCGGCATGTGTCCGACTTTCAATGAACGGGGATCCGACTTGGATCCCCGCCAATGCCCGGCACTGTTTGGTATGAATCTTAAGGGGGAACTCCGCGCCAAATTTTAAATAAAAATCCGGCATGGGTTCCCCCTCCAAGAGCATATCAGGCCCTTGGGTCTGGTATGGACCTTGAGGGGAACCCCCTACGCCGAAAAAGCGGCGTGCGGGGGTCCCCCCCAATCCATACCAGACCCTTATCCGAGCACGCAGCCCGGCCGGACAGGAATGGGGGTGGGGACGGGCGAGCGCCCCCCCCCCTCCTGAACCGTACCAGGCCGCATGCCCTCAACATGGGGGGGTTGTTGCCTTGGGGGAGGGGGCGCGCTGCGGCCCCCCCACCCCAAAGCACCTTGTCCCCATGTTGATGAGGACAAGGGCCTCTTCCCGACAACCCTGGCCGTTGGTTGTCGGGGTCTGCGGGCGGGGGGCTTATCGGAATCCGGGAGCCCCCTTTAATAAGGGGGCCCCCAGATCCCGGCCCCCCACCCTATGTGAATGAGTATGGGGTACATGGAACCCCTACCCATTCAGCTAGGGAAAAAGTGTCAATTTAAAAAAAAACACTACACAGATTTTTAAAGTAATTTATTAGACAGCTCCGGGGGTCTTCTTCCGACTTCGGGGGTCTCTCCGGTTCTTCTCCGCGCTCTCCGGGTCTTCTGCCGGGCTCCTCCTCTCTCTTCTGCTCTTTTGCCGCTCTTTTGCTAAAGAGGAGGAGCCCGGTCTGCTGCCTTCTTCTCTTCGGGGGTTCTTTCCGGTTCTTCTCCGCGCTCTCCGGATCTTCTGCCGGGCTCCTCCTTTCTCTTCTGCTCTTTTGCCGCTCTTTTGCTAAAGAGGAGGAGCCCGGTCTTCAATCTTCTGCCTTCTGCCCTCTTCTCCTGATGTTGACACGACGCTCTCTGGGGCTGGAATGCACTCTGAGCGCTCCGCTCTGACTTATATAGGTGGTGACCACGCCCCCTTATGCCGTCACAGTCCCTGGGCATGCTGGGACTGTGACGTTTTAGGGGGCGTGGTCATCACCCGATGACCACGCCGCCTGTATGCCGTCATAGTCCCAGCATGCCCAGGGACTGTGACGGCATAAGAGGGCGGGGTCACCGCCTATATAAGTCAGAGCAGAGCGCACAGAGAGCATTCTAGCCGGAGAGAGCGTCGTGTCAACATCAGGAGAAGAGAAGAGGGCAGAAGACCGAAGACCGGACTCCTCTGCTTAAGCAAAAGAGCGGCAAAAGAGCAGAAGAGAGCGGAGGAGTCCGGCAGAAGACCCGGAGAGCGCGGAGAAGAACCGGAGAGACCCCCGAAGTCGGAAGAAGACCCCCGGAGCTGTCAACATCAGGAGAAGAGGGCAGAAGATTGAAGACCGGGCTCCTTCGCTATAGCAAAAGAGCAGAAAATAGCGGAGGAGCCCGGCAGAAGAACCGGAGAGACCCCCGAAGTCGGAAGAAGACCCCCGGAGCTGTCTAATAAAATACTTTAAAAATCTGTGTAGTGTTTTTTTTTTTAAATTGACACTTTTTCCCTAGGTGAATGGGTAGGGGTACTATGTACCCCATACTCAATTCACATAGGGTGGGGGGCCGGGATCTGGGGGCCCCCTTATTAAAGGGGGCTCCCGGATTCCGATAAGCCCCCGCCCGCAGACCCCGACAACCAACGGCCAGGGTTGTCGGGAAGAGGCCCTTGTCCTCATCAACATGGGGACAAGGTGCTTTGGGGTGGGGGGCCGCAGCGCGCCCCCTCCCCCAAGGCACCAACCCCCCCATGTTGAGGGCATGCGGCCTGGTACGGTTCAGGAGGGGGGGGGGCGCTCGCTCGTCCCCACCCCCATTTCTGTCCGGCCGGGCTGCGTGCTCGGATAAGGGTCTGGTATGGATTGGGGGGGACCCCCACGCCGTTTTTTCGGCGTAGGGGGTTCCCCTCAAGGTCCATACCAGACCCAAGGGCCTGGTATGCTCTTGGAGGGGGAACCCATGCCGGTTTTTTATTTAAAATTTGGCGCGGAGTTCCCCCTCAAGAACATCTGAGCACAAGTCGCGTGCCGAAGTCGGATCATGCAAGACGGCAATCCGACTTTGATCCGACTTCAATGATAGTCAATAGGCTGAAGTAGGATCAAAGTCGGACCAAAGTAGTACAGGGAGCATTTCTAAAGTCGGAACGACTTGTGTCGGACCAGTTAGGACGGCTCCCATAGGGAAACATTACATTTCACACGTCATGCGACATGAGCTCCCAATGTCGGAGCGTTTGTCGGACCAGTGTGAACCCAGCCTTAAAGTGTTATTAACCACTTCAGCCCCGGGAAGATTTTACCCCCTTCCTGACCAGAGCGTTTTTTGCGATTCGGCACTGCGTCGCTTTAACTGACAATTGCGCGGTCGTGCGACGTGGCTCCCAAACAAAAAATTTACGTCCTTTTTTTCCCACAAATAGAGCTTTCTTTTGGTGGTATTTGATCACCTCTGCGATTTTTATTTTTTGCGCTATAAACAAAATAAGAGCGACAATTTTGAAAAAAACACATTTTTTTTACTTTTTGCTATAATAAATATCCCCCAAAAATATATAAAAAAAACATTTTTTTTCCTCAGTTTAGGCCGATCGTATTCTTCTACATATTTTTTGTTTAAAAAAATCGCAACAAGCGTTTAATAATTGGTTTGCGCAAACGTTATAGCGTTTACTAAATAGGGGATAGTTTTATGGCATTTTTATTAATAATTTTTTTTTTACTAGTAATGGCAGCGATCAGCGATTTTTATTGTGACTGCAACGTTATGGCGGATATGTCGGACATTTTTGACACATTTTTGGGACCATTGTCATTTATACAGCGATCAGTGCAATTAAGAATGCACTGATTACTGTGTAAATGGCACTGGCAGTGAAGGGGTTAACCACTAGGGGGCGGGGAGGGGTTAAGTGTCCTAGGGAGTGATTAGTAACTGTAGGGGGATGGGCTGTATGTGTGACGTCACTGATCTCTGCTCCGATGATAGGGAGCAGAGATTGAGTGACACTTGTCACTAGGCAGAACGGGGAGATGCTGTTTACAACATCACCCCCCCGTTCATCCGCTCCGTGAGGCGATCACGGGTATGCCCGCGGCGATCGAGTCCGCGGGACCCGCGACCGGACTCACGGAGCTCCCGGCCGGCGCGCACGCAATGGCACGGCGGGGAATTTAAATGGACGTACAGGTACGCCAATTTGCCCAGCCGTGCCATTCTGCCGACGTACATCATTTACTAAAATAATTGCATTTCCATGTTCTGTGGGAGACCAGATATAGTGAATGCAGTGTCCTGGGTTTAGTAACACTTAAGTGTGGATACAGAAGGCACACATGTAAGAAGCATCAGAGTCCTTTGTGTCCAGTGTAAAGCCTGTGCAGCCACCACTATGAACAGAAAGATGGCTTGCGCTGCAGATACGCCAGAAACACTGGTATCTGGATCAGGTACCACCACTGAGGGATAATAGCAGGCCACTCTCACTCCTTTCAGCTTGCACCCCAACTCCTCTGGGAAATGACTGCAAAACCTCAGTCATTTTCTTTAATCGTACATCACGGAACACAGAGCCATAGTAATTACTATGTGGGTTATAGTCTACCTTCAGGTGCTGGACACTGGCACCTAAACAGGAAGTTGACTCCATATGAAACCCCTCCCATTACTGGGAGTATCCCAGTTTTTTCGCCAGTGTCTAAGGTGTTGGTCACGAGTGAAGATGTGCTGTACTGAGTTCCTCTGGAGCAATCATTGCTGGGGCTAGCTATGCAGCCGGATCCATTCAAAGTGTCTTTTAGGCCAAATTGAATGGTACCCGGGCCTCGTATCCGAAGAAACAAGGTTTTGCCTGTAATGCTTCTCTTTTTAGAGAGCTGGACCCCGAGATCCAGTACTTTTGGTATTAAGGCCATAAAGTTTTACTGGCGGGGTGCTTTTTACAGGTCCAGAATTGTGGTTTCCCAGAGGGTCCCCGGTTCCTGAAGGTTTGTTAACGAAACCCACCCTGAAGGGTGAAGATTGGGTCTGTTGGTTTTACCACAGAAAATCCTGCGGCGGGAAAGGTAAGTGAAGTTTTTCTAAGGAATTTTTAAATTTTCTTATAAAATGTCTCCTTTAAAGTAAATGTTGTCATGCCTAAGTGTCACCACTGGGGGCTGTATGGAGCACGTACCTTCTCATGCTTTGCTCAGAGTCACGCTATGTCACAGAAGCAGCAGACTTTTTTCCTCCGGCTAGCAGGCAGACCTCCGGTAAGTTTGGGGGGTTTTGCTTCCTCCAGACACCCCCCACCTGAACTGAATTCTTCCCCTCTTCAAAAGGCTGAGTATAGGGGAGAACTAAAAATGATCGGCAATGCCGTTTTCTTTCACAGCCCCTACACGGCGGTGGCTTCCAGGTCTCCTCCACGCCATCCCTCCCTCACTCACTCAGCCGATCCCGTCGGATCGGAGGCCCGTGCTTATGCGGGAAAACTTTTTTTTGAAAAAGAAAGGAGTAGGCGTGATGCAACAGTGGGGGCTGTTGGCGCGGCGTTGGCATCCTCCAACACGGGAGTGTGTTTAAAAAGAAAGGAAAAACTCCATTTATGATGGCTTGTCGGAGAGACATAAGAGCAAAGAAGAGCATGAAAGAGGTTTTGGTGATCCAGGCATTTCCTATTTGACACATTTACTATTTGCATCAGGCTGAGCATCAATAGCAGCGGCAGTAGCTGAGCTATTGCTCAAGCAGTGGATGCGATTTCTTCTGGTAGTACCTCTGCTTTGTGCATCAGGCTGTGGTCAGAAGGGGGGTTGAAACACCCCCAAAAAAAGAGCTAAAAGGGTCTCTCTCAAGCTCTGGAAAGCCTACTCATCTCTACAAATGGCATCCTCCCCTGAGAGGATGTGGCTGGTCAGAGTGAGCATCAGGGCCATGAAATGTCTGCAACTGTTTTTAACACTGCAGCCCCTGTTTATTTTTTGATAATTAAAAAAAAAACAGTTTAGTGACTTTAATCGCATCCCAGTGTGGGTCAAAATGCGACAGGTTCTCTTCCATTACCCAGGACCCTCAAACTGAGGAACTAGGGGCAGGAGAAGACTATTACCCTCAGGGGACCGTGGTGAGGGTGATGACTCCTCTTCTGAGGTGTCAAATGCGGGAGAATCAGCTGTTCCAATCTTAAGATTGATGGTGCAATTTCTTGCTGAATGATCGCTCCACATCTATGTACTCTTAACTGAGTGTTTGGGTTTACTAAAGCCTCCTCAAGCTGTGCATGCCTTTTCCTGTCCATTCATTGCTGGAAAAGCTTTTTTGTATCTGAGAAAATCACACAGATAATTTTTTTTTTTCCCTCCTAAAAAGTTTTCACACTTTATCCTATGGTGGAGGAAATTCACTAAGTAGTGTATACCAGCAATTAATGCTGCTATATCTTCTGTGGGTAAGTTTGTCCGGCAGACAATGCTCAAATGCTTAGGGATCCAACTGATAAAAAGGTGGAAATCCTATTGAAAAAAAAAATACTTTTTTTTTCTCTGGCAGATTGTGTGTCTCAGCCTGCGCTGACAGTAATGGCTTAATCATTGAGAGACCGGTTTAAACAGGTGTTCAAGGTTATCCTGCTCAGCAGGCCCAGGAGGCAGCTTTATGTTTGCAATAGTTGCTATGAAAGATTCTATCCTTCAGGCCTTGCTCCCTTCGCTAAGCGCCTTGTAAGAAGATCCTGGCTAGTCTTCCTTTTTGCGGTGAAACAGCTATTTGAGGATGTTTGGATAAAACATCCAAAGAAATTCTAGTGAAAAGCACCCCTTTTGCCATTTAAGAAAAGGAGTAAATGTATTTTCGTTTTTAAGCTCCTTCTCCTGTGCCTGAAGCATCAGCCTCCAGGCAGTCACAGCGGCTTCCACCACAGGTTCAATCGATTAGGGGGAATTCTTCTGCAGTTCTCAAGGATCTGGCAGGAAGAGTGTCGAGACGAATAGAGGACTTCCTCAATAGCTCCAGGGTACAAACTGGAGTTCCAAGAGTTCCCGTCTCCTCGTTTTCTTAGATCAAACATTTCTAAGGATCCAGAGAAAAAGAAAATAGTGATCATGGGGGTCCCCATGTAAGAACAGAGGTTGAGGTTTGATCCAAATCTCTTTTTTTAACGGTGCCAAATCCGAATGGACATACTGGATCTCAAAAATCGAAATTCAATTCCTGAATATAACCATTTTTTTTTCGTATGGAGTCAATCCAAATCAGTTATCTTCATCCTACAAGGAGGAGAACTTCTGGCATTAATCGACATAAAAAATGCATATCTCCATATACCTATTTCCTCGTTTACTAGTAATATCTACTTTTCATGGTGGAAAATCTTAATTTTCATTGTGTAGCTCTGCTTTCCGGTCCTTTCCGACCTAGTTGATCTGTTCTTGATAGACCAGTCGGCAGCCCGCTTAGACCAAAGTATGGTCACCACATTCAACTACCTGGAATATCTAGGTCGGATTATCAACCTAGGGAAAATTTTCTTTAAAACCATGAAGAAGGCTAAAATACTTGGGTCCGATCTTAGGTAAACCCAGAAAAGGGTATTCTTACCCCAGGCAAAGATCAGCACCATAAAGGAACTGATTTAGGTGGTCGAAGCAAGATAAATTTCTTCTACTCAACTTTGCATGAGGTTGTTAGGAAAGATGGTGGCTTCATTCGAGGCCGTTCCTTATGCTCAGTTTAATTCGAGACTGCTGCAAAACAGTATCCTATCAGCTTGGAACAAAGGGTTCAAGCTCTACATTCCCAATGTGTCTGACTCCGAAGCCAACGGCCATATTACCCTGATGGCGCCCGATCTCGTCTGATCTTGGAGGCTAAGCAGGGTCAGGCCTGGTTAGTACCCGGATGAGCGACCACCTGGAAATACCAGGTGCTGTAGACTGGGTGTGCCGGAGCCTCAGTTTATGGTTAATATCCAAAAATCTACTAAGGGGAAAATCCTTCCTTTGGTTACCTGGGAAGTGGTAACAACATATGCCAACCTTTTTTGTTTAGGTTGGGGAACAGTCCTGGAAGAGGTAACTGTCCAAGAGAAGTGGCCAAGATCATGAATGGCCTTGCCCATTAAAATTTTAGAAATTCAGGCAGAGCTCTTGGTCCTGAGGGCCTGAACGTTCAGTTTACTGTATTGTCCTGCCAGAATTCAATCCGACAATGCCACAACAATGACCTATATTAATCACCAAGGGGGCACAAGAAGTTGTGTGGCCCAGATAAAGGTAAATCTTAACCTATCTTGGGCAGAAAACAATTTACTTTGCCTATCGGCAGTCTTCATTCTATTAATAGAAAATTGGCAGGTGGACTACTTGAGTCACCAGCAGTTGTTCCCGGGAGAATGGTTCCTTTCACCCCGATATCTTCTTGTCAATATGTCAAAAATGGGGGATCCCAGACATAGATCTGTTCGCGTCCAGGTTCAACAAAGAAATTGACGACTTTGTGTCAAGAACAAAGGATCCGCTAGCATGCGGAACAGATGCCTTGCTATTCCCGTGGAATCGGTTCTCACTGATTTATGCATTCCCTCCTATTCTGCCGGCATCCACGACTTCTTTGCAGGATCAAGCAGGAAGAGAAGTCGTTGATTCATGTGGCCCCCAGCGGGGCCCAGGAAATCTTGGTATGCAGAGATTGTAAAGATGGCAGTAAGGGATCCATGGACCCTACCATCACGACCAGACCTTCTCTCACAAGGTCCGGTATTCCATCCTACTTTACAAACGCTAAATTTAACGGTCTGGCTATTGAGACCCACATTCTGAAGAAGCGTGGGCTGTCAGATTCAGTAGTTTCTACCTTGGTTATTGCAAGGGAGCCGGCCTTCATAATTACATATTATGGAGTCTGAGAAACATATGTCTCCTGGTGTGAAACCAGGAGTTGCACCCCAGGAAATAGGTCAAAGGTAGAATCCTTGACTTTCTGCAGATGGGGTGAGAAAAAAGGCTGGCCTTTGAGTGCTTTCTAAGGACAGGTCTCAGCCTTATCTGTATTATTTTAACGACCACTTGCTTCGCATTCTTTTGTTCATAACTTTATTCAGGGGGTAACACGGCTTAATCTCCGGTTAGGTAACCCCTGAACCCTTGGGACTTGAATTTAGTTTTGTCGGCATTACAAAACAGCCTTTTTTTGGGCCGATACGACATATTCCCTTGGTCCTTTTTTTGACAAGGAAACTATTTTTTCTGGTAACCATGTCTGCTGCAAGAAGGGTATCAGAATTGGCTGCTCTTTCTCGTAAAGCACCATATTTTTATTGTTCACAAGGATAAGGTAGTATTGCATCCTCATCCTAACTTTTTACCGAAAGTAATATCAGGTTTTTATCTAAACCAGATTATTGTTCTACCTTCATTTTTCCAGAACTCTGTTCTATGGAAGAAAAATCACTACATTCTCTTGATGTGGTGAGAGCAGTCAAAGTATACTTAAAGGCAACTGCTCAGATTCAGAAAACAGATGTTTTGTTCATGTTGCCTGAAGGTCCTAAAAGAGGACAGGCAGCATCTAAATCTGCTATTTCTAAATTGATTCGACAAGTAATCATTCAAGCTTATGGTTTAAAGAGGTAGTTCTACCCTCTCAAATCAAAGCGCACTGCAATTCAAGAACAGCTAAAAAGAGAGAGTTAGGATCTGAGGAGGAACCCTTCCGGTGTACAAGCCATCCTGACACTGTCATCCATCTTAAGACAGTACAAGCCTAATTGACTCACCGCCAACGGCCTGTGAGTCCACCAAAGTTGGTAAGAGTACTCCATCCCTTACTCAGATTTGGATTTTTTCTGTGATGCTACCCACTTGGGATTCAATTTGGGTCAACCACGTCATACACCATATGGACTAATATATTATGCTTATATTGTTCACTTGGGAGTTATATCTCCCCACTTGCATTGTTGACACTTTTTTCACTACTAATAAGTTTGGATATTTTATTTAATAATTTTTGATAATTAATTAATTTTTTTTTTCTCTTGTGATGTTTTGTGCTGTTCCTGAAAAGATAGAGGTTATCCTGAGGGAATGGAAGGAACCGGAGAGGAAGGGTTTGAAACTTAAGACCTGGAAGCAGAGATATCCATTTGGGGAGGAAGAGAAGTTCTTCAAGAACCCCAAGCTGGATGCTGCCTTGTTGCAAGTGTCTAAAAAGTCCAATCTGACCTTTGAAGACTCGGGTAATATTAGTGACCAGATGGACCTCAGGTCAGAGATGCTGTTTTGGCGCAGAGAAGCCTGCTGCTGCTATCTGCTTGCATCACGAGAAATGCAGACGCTTGGTTAAGTAGACTAACGTGTCATGAGGAGCCAAGTCTAACCAAGTCTGATGTGAAGTTATTGCCCTAGTTATTTTTGTGTCATCTGAAAAAACTGAGATTGAGCGATCTATCCCATCCACTATATCGTTTATGAATAAATTAAACAGAATTTGTCCCAAAACAGAGCCTTGGGGTACCTACTCCAGATCAGTCTGAGTACACGTTATTAATCAGCACTCTTTGGACACGCCCCTATAATCAGTTTTCTATCCAAGAACAAACCCTATGGTCCATGCCTGCAGACCTCAGCTTGTAGAGTAAGCATTTATGGGGAACTGTATTGAGTGCTTTTGCAAAATCCAGATCCACCACATCCACAGGCTTCCCCCTATCTAGATGGCAGCTCACTTCCTTCCCTGACAGGAACAACCCTTCATAAACCCATGCTAATCACTATATATATATATATATATATATATATATATATATATAATATATAATTCTTGGATATAGTCCCTCATCATCCCCTCCACTATTAAAGGCTAACTGGCCTGTAGTTTCCAGGAATATGTCTCTGCCCTTTTTTAAATAATGGCACCACACTGGCTTTTATTCAACCAGCTGGTACAATTCCTGTCAGTATGCTGCCCACAAAGATTAGGAATAATGTTCTATCCCAACCCCCCAACAATAGCAGAATGGCTCCAACGTATAAAAAAAAACTGCTGAAATGAAGGAGCTTGTACATCAGGCAAGGGAAACTCAGTCTGGATGTAACAAACTTGACACCACTTTGTTACCACGGGTGAGTATTCCCAACTCTTAACCTAAATTTATCCGCATTATCTATGACAGCCTCAGACGGAGGAGAATGGAGTCTTTGTTTCCCTTATCCCTGTCCCTCTTACATCTTTTTCCTGATCACGCTGGGCACTAACGTCCAGCTCTTCTATCACCTCATAGATACAAACTCTTTAAAGGAGTCTTAGGCTTTTTCACCTTAATGCATTCTATACATTAAGGTGAAAAACCTTCTGTGCTGCAGCTGCGCCACAGAGCCTCCCTTTTTCTTACCTGAACCCGATCATTCCAGCGACGAGCACAAGCCCAGCAGCTCCAGCCGCTGTTTTAGGTCCTCATTGTATAGATTGATAGCAGCAGGAGCCATTTGCTGTCAATCAAATCCAGTGACATGGAAGCCAGGGACGGGGCCGAGTCCTGCTGTCTGTGCTAATGGACGCAGCAGCGGACTGGGGAGCATGCCCGCACGGGTGTCCCTATGGAAATTGGCTCTCTGTGGGGGCACCCGCCAAAGAGGTGGAGCCAAGAGCGCCGCCGGGGGACCCTAGAAAAGGAGGATAGGGGCCGTTCTGTGCAAAACCCAAGGATCTTTTTACTTATGGCAAAGATAAACCCCTCTTCCATAAGGCCTAGATGCAAGAACCCCTAAATAGCTACTTGATACAGATACCCGAGTTAAACACTGCCTCAATGGTCAGCCATTATCAACACCTGTATATACTTAACAGCTATCTCTTGATTTTTTTTTGATTATCATCACATGCGGTCTATCTACTACGCTTATTTTGTTCAAAGACCAAGAGTACTATATGTAGAACTTTGCTATTTCAAACCATATTCTAACTGTTATGCATTTCAATTTCTGCAAGGAATAGTGCATTCACTGTTGTGATGATGCACTAATGTTTCCTTTGTTTTCTAACCTGACTGAGTTCTTTGAGGAACTCGGGTGTAAGCCATTTGGGCCTGGTGATTTATTTGTGTTAAGCTTATCTAATCTTTTTTTTACTCCGGCCTCTGTTAGCCACAAGGGTACATCCTGTGATGTGCTACTAACAATACTTATGTGGTCGGTATACCCTCCCCCTTTTTCCTGTGTAAAAAACCGAAGAGAAGAAAGCATTTTGTACAGTTGCCTTCCTTGTGTCATCTGTAACCATCCTCCTATCATCGTCTTTTTATGTGCTCTGATCTCGCTTTTTTTACTGTTAATATATCTGATACATTTCTTGTTTTTTTTTTTTTTTTACTCTCCTCTGCTGTGTCTCTCTGTTCTTACACTTCTTATTGCATTCCTTGTAGTGTTGGAATGCTGAATGACCCCCCGCTTTATATTTTTTAAAGGCCATTTTTTTCTCTTTAATTAGACTTTTTACATTACGATTTAGCAACCCAGGTTTAACCTTCGCTCTTCTATATGTATTGCCCATTGGAATGCACTGTGTGATACCATTGTTTAATATGTTCCTAAAGCATTCCCGTTTTTTTTTTCATGTTCAATGTTTCTAGGATTTGGTGCCAATTGATGTCTTGTAGTATTCAGCACAGTTCAGAAAAGTTTGCTTGTTTGAAATATAGAGGGTGATTTACTAAAACTGGAGAGTGCAAAATCTGGTGCAGCTGTACATGTTAGCCAATCAGCTTCTAACTTTAGCTTGTTCAATTAAGCTTTGACAATAAAACCTGGAAGCTGATTGGTTTCTATGCAGAGCTGCAGCTGATTTTGCACTCCCCAGTTTTAGTAAACCCCCCCCCCATAGTGTTCTTTTGCTACCCTCGTGCCTCATTTGCCTATGATTTATGCTAAATGTGATCATCCCGGGATTGCTAGTTGTCCCATATTTCCACATCTGAGATTAGACTTGGATCGTTTGTAATTAACAGATCTACAGTGCCTTGAAAAAGTATTCATATCCCTTTAAATTTTCCACATTTTGTCATGTTACAACCAAAAACGTAAATGTATTTTATTGGGATTTTATGTAATAGACCAACACAAAGAGGCACATTCTTGTGAAGTGGAAGGAAAATGATAAATGGTTTTCAATATATTTTACAAATACATATGTGAAAAGTGTGGCGTGCATTTGTATTCAGCCCCCCTGATTCAATACTTTGTAAAACCAGCTTTCGCTGCAATTACAGCTGCAAGTCTTTTTGGGTATGTCTCTACCAGCTTTGCACATCTAGAGAGTGATGTTTTTGCCCATTCTTCTTTGCAAAATAGCTCAAGCTCTGTCAGATTGGATGGAGAGCATTTGTGAACAGAAATTTTCAAGTCTTGCCACAGATTCTCAATTGGATTTAGGTATGGACTTTGACTGGGCCATTCTAACACATGAATATGCTTTGATCTAAACCATTGGATTGTAAATCTAGCGGTATGTTTAGGGTCGTTGTCCTGCTGGAAGGTGAACCTCTGCCCCAGTCTCAAGTCTTTTGCAGACTCTAATACCTCGTACACATGATCGGAATATCTGACCACAAAAGTTCTTTGTGAGCTTGTTGTCGGAAGTTCCGACCGTGTGTAGGCTCCATCGGACATTTTGTGTCGGAATTTCCGACAACAGATGTTTGAAAGCTGGATCTCAAATTTTCCGACAACAAAATCCGTTGTCGTAACTTCCGAGCATGTGTAGACAATTCCGACGCACAAAATTCCACGCATGCTCTGAATCAAGTACGAGATAGAAGCGCATGGTCATGTAAAACTAGCTTTCGTAATGGAGAGCACATTCGTCACGCTGCAAATTTTTTAATCTTTTAATGCAGCGCATTCTCTTCTTCTTTATAATGCTAGAATAATGAAGTTGTTTTGCTGCTGATATTCACAAATATATCTGACAAACTTATTTCTTTATTATTTCACGTGATCTCCTGAATAATCTTTTTTTTTTTCTTTCGCCAGATCTCCAGAATAATGTATGATCTCCTTTTTTTTTTTTTTTTCAAGATCTCCTGATCCAGGCCCAGGTTGGACTTCTAAAGCCTCATCTGAGGTGGAAGGAAGGGTTGAGAGTGATGGCCTGATTTTAGTCTGGTCTGACAAAAAATGCAGTCTGTCGTAGTACCACAGCCTGGGGACATATATGTCATTTGCTGCTGCTCCTGATCTCATGGAATCCCGGACCTTTTTGCGCTCACTATTATATGTGCTCCATAGGCCACCAATTTTGCACTTCAAATAGGGGATGGTTGCCGTGGGAATCACCGGCTTCACCAATTCCAACAGTTGATCCAGCGCTGCCTAAAATGTCACCTTCGCTAGCATGATTGGCGCTACTCTGTCCTCTGCTCACAGGTCGTACGTACGACGCACGCATGTTACGCTTTATATACACTGCGCATGCGTGAACCTCCGCCCGCCCTGACCTTCTTTCTAGTATATTCCCCGCCCCTTCTCTTTCCGAGCAGTGGGAGAGCACATGGTGGAGACAGAGCAGGTGCATGCAGAGGAGAGCAGCAACGACGAGGAAAGCCCAGAGCCACAAATGTCCCAATCCAGGAAGTTTAAGGTCTCAAATATGTCCTTTGTAGAGATGGTGGACATCTTGAAGAGGGCTGACTATGATGGGAAATATGGACCATACAGAAACCCAAATGTGAGAAAGGCCAAAATCATGAGTAAAGTTGTAAAAAGTCTGCAGATGTATTTTGGGGTACGGCGATCCAAAGATCAACTGAGAAAACGATGGTCAGACCTCAAATTGAGGGAGCAAGATCAGTACAGAAGAGAGTGCTGCAAAAAAGTAAGTATTTTGTCGTGTGTTCATATTATTATTACTTGCATGTTGCTCCATGTGCTTTTCTTTACTGTTGTACAGTTTAATATGGCGTTTAAAATGGCAAGTTTCAGGTTTGTGGGCACTGTAATCGGTTGTAGTAAACATCATACCTTTGCTCACTAATACGATGTTTTTGGCAGATGTAGGTTAACTACATTTGTTCAGGCCTATTTGTATTAAAAGAAGTTTGTTTTCTAGATGGGTTTGTAAATAGAATGAAATGCAAACTTGATTCAGTGTAAGGAGAGGACACTCAGCAGCTGTTTACACATCTGGACGCAGGAGCACTAGTGTGGGACACCAGAACACCCTTTTTAGGGTGTCCCACACAGGTGCTCCAGTGGATACTAGGGGTATCTCCATGTGTGATACGTTACCAAAAAAGGTAAGTATTCCAGCTTTAACAAAGGGAAAAAAAAACATGTTTTCAGCTTGGAACTCTGCCAAAACAGACAATTGTACGACATTTCCAAGCAATGTTTCATATTCATATTTCCTTGTCAAAAGAAGTTTATTGAGTATACAATATTAAAAAGATACACAAAGTAAGTTTACAAGGATCTATAAAGTAAGCTCATTGTTTTACAGTAGGGTTTATATAGGTAAATATCATGAAATTTCAAATATTAAACATTGGGTTCATGTAAACCTAAATTAAAGATATATATCATTTCCTTAGTTACTTTTGTAGGTATTTAAATGATTTATACCTACTATACATATTGTTTACAAGTAGAGTGTATATAGGTCAAATAAATTCTGATAATGAGCTTTAATCGTAAGGTGGAGAAAAGGAAAGAGAAAGAAGAAAAAGGGTTGAAAGGTAGAGGTTGTCCCGCTCGTCAGTTTATTATTCTTTTTAGTTCTCTTTGAAGCCTTAGAATGGGTGTCTCTGTAAGTCATTTAACCTGTTACCATGGCAACAGAACAGAGTCATTGAAGTTTGACAAGAACTGTTGTTTTATCCAAGGGTGCCAAAGTTTTTCAAATTTTGGAATTTGATTTTGATCGATCGCTACCATCTTAGCATGGGACATTGTATTATTCATTCTGTGAACTGTTTCTGCTAGTACCAATGTAGGAGATTTCCATGCCTTGGCCACTGTTTGTTTTGCAGCCGTTATTAGTTGGATCATAAGTTTGAATTGAGAGAGTGTTAACCATTCCAGTTTTAGATTTAGTAAAGTTAAATATGGATCTGGTTGTATTATTTTTTTAAATATTTTAGATGCAATCACGAAGACTTCCTTCCAGAAGGTTTGGATTACTGGGCACGTCCACCATATGTGTAAATGTGTGCCTATTTCTGGGCATCCTCGAAAACAAAGAGCTGAGGTATTAGGTGAATATTTTGCCACTCTAGCGGGTACAAGGTACCAGCGAGTTAGGACTTTATAATTTGTCTCCAGTGCTAAGATGTTGGGTGAAGATGACTTAGATGTGAGCCATATGTTAGACCAGTCCGTGTCTTCTAAAGTTCGTCCCAGGTCCTCCTCCCACCTCTGAACGTAAGAGGGTCTATTAAGATTTGCTACTCCATATAATTGATTATAAAGTGATGAAATTGTACCTTTAGCAAATGGATCTTTTGTACAGATTGATTCAAAAATGGATAATTGGGATAATGGTGTATCCCCCTTTAGGAATGGTGTATAGAAATTTTTGATTTGGAGATATCTAAATATCTCAGAGTTTGGTAGATCATATTTTTCTCTAAGCGATGGGAATGAAAGGAATGATTTAGATGCTATGAAGTCATTTAGTGGTTTTTAGTTTATCCCAGAGAGATAAGAAGTGTTTAGTTATGGGATTATGAATTTTAAAGCGGTCTTTAGGATCAAGCCATAATAAATTTGATATTAATAGAGGGTCATTTTCTGAAGCCTCTATAAATACCCATAATGGGATTTCCTGTTTTGCATGGTATTTGGACAGACTGGCCAAATGTGCTGCTCTGTAGTAGTTAGTAAAATTAGGGTATCCCAGGCCTCCTTTATTTTTGGGAAGATGTAGTGTATGTATAGGTATACGTGGTTTAGAAGAGCCCCATATAAACAAAGTTGCTCTTTTTTGTACTATTCTCAAAAAATAGGAAGGAATTGGAATAGGGAGGACTCTGAAAAGATAAAGCAATTTGGGTAGAATAGTCATTTTGATTGCATTAATCTTCCCTATCCAGGATAAAGGAAGTTGCGACCATTGTTTTATTAGATTTGCGATCTGTCTTAATACAGGAGGATAATTGGTTGAGAATAAGTCAGAATGAGATGCTGTTAAATGAATTCCAAGATATGGGATTGATTTTTCTGCCCATGTGAATGGGAGTGCAGCCCTAGCCGGGATCAATTCCATGTTTGTGAGTGAAATATTAAGCACTAGGCATTTCTTAGGATTAATCATAAGGCCGGATAGGGCTGCAAATCCATCAAGAGCTGGTATTAAGTTAGGACCAGAGACCTGTGGTGATGATAGAAAAAGTAGTATATCGTCTGCAAATATACATAATTTGTGTGTAATACCTCCTACTTCAATGCCAGTTATAGTTTGGTTTGTTCTGATGGCCATGGGTTCGAGTATAAGGGCAAATAATAAGGGAGATAATGGGCAACCCTGTCGGGTACCTCTTTCTATATTAAAGGCATCAGATTTGTATCCAGCATATTTTATATAGGCTTTGGGTTTATTATATAATGCTTTGATCCATGTTAAAAAGTGGGGTCCAAAACCCCATTTTTGTAATGAATATTGCATATATTGCCAGGATACTGTGTCAAATGCCCTCTTAATATCGAGAGATAGAAAACATAAAGGGATTTTCAGTTTTTTAGCAATATGTGCCAATAACACTGCCCTGCGTATATTATCGCCTGCCTGTCTATTTGGCATGAAGCCTACTTGATCTCTATGTATTAATTTTCCTATAATGCTATTGAGGCGTTTTGCTATTATTTTTGCTAATAATTTAATATCGAGGTTTAACAGAGAGATAGGCCGATAATTCACACAGGAAGTATCATCAGAAAGGGGTTTTGGGATCATACAAACAATTGCCATTAGTGTTTCTTGCCAAAAAGAATGTCCATCTAGAAGTTTGTTAAAAGTTTCAGTGAGAATGGGAGAGAGTATTTCTGAGAATGTTTTATAGTATAAAGCCGAGTAGCCATCTGGGCCTGGTCTTTTGTTAAGTTTTAGGTCTTTTATGGCGTTAGCAACTTCATCTATAGTTATAGGCTCATCCAAACTGCTTTTTTGATTCTGAGATAACTCAGGTAAGGTTATTTTTGAGAAGAAGGATTCAGCCTCTGTAGGATTAAATTCATTGTTTGTCTTATATAAAGTTGCGAGATGTGAGTGAAATTTATGGACTATTTTAACTGGATTACAAGTGTAAACATTTTTTGATAATTTCAAACGTATTGGTTTGAAAGATTTGTTAGTTGAATTTAGTGCCCGAGCCAAATATGTACCTGGTTTGTTTGTATTAATGTAGAAATTGTGTTTGGAGCGTTTGAGGGATTTATCAACTGACTCAGTGAGAAATAGATCGTATTCCAATCTAGATTTTTCCAGATGAGATTTTGTACTCTGAGATGGATTATCTTGAAATGATATGTAGGCTGCATTAAAATTGAGTTCTAGTTTTTTTGCTAGATTTTTGCATTCCCGTTTAAATAGTGCCATTTGTCTTTGTATTGTACCACGCAAGACAGGCTTATGAACTTCCCACAGTGTTATTGGGGAGATGTCTGTTGTATTATTAATTGATATGTATTCCTTTAAAGCTTGTTCAATGGCCATCTGATGTAGTGGGTGTTTGAGCATTATGTCCGGTAAGTACCACGTTGGGTCATGCGCTTTTGGTATGGCTGAGGCTATAGTAGTGTATACTGCATTATGGTCAGACCACGGAATCGGAATTATATCTGATGCAATAATTTCTGGTATCATTCCTATTGTTAGAAAAATATGATCTATTCTGGTGAAGGTTTGATGAGGGTGTGAGAAATAAGTGAATTTCTTTTTCAATGGGTTACTTTCTCTCCACAAATCTACCAGATTGTATTTGGAAAGAAGTTGAGAAAAAGGTAATCTAGAGGTTATTTTGGATGGTGTAAAAGGTGATTTATCTAGAAATGGGAGGAGAACCTGGTTCGAATCCCCACACATTATCACTGTTCCTATTTTGTGTGTATTAATCACTTGTAATATATGTGAAAGGAATGGTGTAGGTTGTTTGTTAGGAGCGTAGTAGGAAATCACCGTGATTGCTGTATCCATTATATAACCCATGAGTATCAGGTATCTACCTTCTGGGTCTTTAATTTCTGATGATAAGGTGAATGGTGTGGATCGGTGAAATGCAATTAGAGTACCCCTTTGCTTGGTACAGGCAGAAGCCGTGTAAATTTGTTGATAAAAAGGAGAAATATATTTTGGAGTAGAATCTTTGGTGAAGTGTGTTTCTTGGAGGCATACTCTGTGAGCCTTCTTGTTATGAAAAGTACGGAAGGCTTTGGTCCTTTTTTGAGGGACATTTATTCCCTGAACATTCAGGGAAAGTATATTCAGTGGTGCCATGGCAACAGATCAAATAGTTTTGAATTACTTTTTGTTATGCAGAGCTGACTGCGCAGATCAACCTGTGTGGACTGAAGAGATGAATAGATAGAAAAGAAACCAGTGCATTCTGGAGTAAAGAGTAAACAAAAAACATATGAGATTAGATGATACATTGTATAAATAATTTTTTGCAAGTAATCACAATTTACCCGTGAAAGAGAGTAAATATCTCTCTCAGGGGAATAAGTGCCTTCGTCACACTCCCACATAATATGGTTGGGAGAATGAGGAGGGCTAATGGGGGTACACGGATCTTCCGCTTACAGGAGAGAAGTGCTATGTCAAAAGACATCAAAATGATGTTTCATTAATTGGAGTGCAGAATATAGTTTTTGTTGAAATTATTTATTCCAGGGTGGTTGTATATGGTTAGTCTTGCCCTAGGCTAAATAATTTAGTTAGAAAGGTACTGTTAATAACTTTGGTATTGATGAAGATAGTTTGAATTATTTTGGGATTTTAACCCTTTTAGAGTAAACAATTACATATTTTATTCATATGTAACTGTTTAGATATGTTAACTCATAAAATTGAGGTTGTATTGCTTCAGATTAGAATAAACAA
Source organism: Lithobates clamitans (assembly GCA_037952925.1). Lineage (NCBI taxonomy): Eukaryota > Metazoa > Chordata > Amphibia > Anura > Ranidae > Lithobates > Lithobates clamitans. Next base: position 1,260,100 of record JBBGZY010000318.1, read on the forward strand.
AAACATAATTCTAGGAACTAGTTAGGTAATAATATATTTGTTTTAAGAAAAGAAAGAAAAAGCTTCCATTACTTCTGGATTATTGAACATATTTGTCCTAAAAAGTAATAAATCTATTGTTATTACCTGATAATATATAACTGAACAAGAATTTCCTTATTTCACTTATATATTCTAAGGCTATATGAATCAGAAGTAATAAGAAATATAACTGGAATGTAACATGATCCCACACAGTGTGTGACTATCAGAATGCAGTTGCATTCAGTTATAAATACAGGTTTTTTATAGAGAACCATCTCTTAGTATAATAAATGAAGAGATATCAGGAAATAGGATGTCAGTCCATTGAATCTTCTTGGTCCATGGATAATGTGGCATAATGGCCTCTTTTGTGAGAATGATGATTCCCATTTTGTTCTGAAATTTTCTGGGTGCTGCCTGAAGGTGAAGATGATGTCATTCTTCTGTGTGTGGGAGAGTTGCTGCTTGTGGGTTCTGTCAGATTTAATTTTAAAAGGGTTTGTTGTAGTTCATCTGCTGATCTGCTTCTGTAAATTGTACCTTGGTAGTTAAATCTGACTGAAAAGGGGAAGCCCCATTGATACATAATGTTGTGGCGTTGCAGTTCCATTAGTTGGGGTTTCATGGATCGTCTTTTAGTAATAGTAAGTTGGGATAGGTCAGCAAAAATTTGATAATTGTGTCCTTGAAAATTAAGTTCCTTTTTTTCTCTTGCAGCAATTAGTATTTGTTCTTTCGTTCTGTAATAATGAAATTTTGTGATTATATCACGTGGGGGTCCATCTTTCTTTTTGGCTGTGAGGGCTCTGTGTACTCTGTCCAGTTCTAAACGTTCAATAGGGATATCTGGCTTTAGTTCTTGTAATAGAGCAGTAATAGTAGATTGCAGGTCTGTCACAGTTTCAGGTATTCCCCTTATGCGCAAGTTTGAACGTCTGGCTCTATTTTCGTAATCTTCGAGCTTAGTTTGAAGTATTAAATTCTCTTCTTTTAATTGTTCCAATTCTGTTATATTTACTTGGGTTGTAATTTCAATTTCATCCATTTTTATTTCTAAGGCTGCGGTGCGGTTTCCCAGCTCTCTTATTTCTTTGGTTAGGCTTTTTGTTATTTGGTCTGAGGTTTGTTTTAAAGCCTTATGAAGCATCTTTTCAAATTGTAATAATATTACTGGGGATGCTGAGGAGGCTTGTGGAGAAGTTTGTGAGAGGATTTGTTCTGTATCTGACTCAAATGGAGAGTCTTGCTGTGACATTTTCTGTCTGTGAGAGCGCCCTGATGCTGTATCTTGTGAGGTGACTGGAGCTGCTTTAGTTGTAGTGAGTGCCTGTGAGCTCTTTGTGAGGTGATTTTTATTTCTGCCACGGTTTCCTCCCAGTACCATATTTCCTGCCCAAACTTTCACAGTTTGTTCCCTGGGGCAAAAAGGTTCAAATGGATACCTTTTAAGCCTGCAGGCTCCGTTTTGTCCTTCTCTTCTCTCCTCAGCGGTGCAGAGCTCTGACAATGCATGTCTGCTCCGCTAGGCTCCGCCCATCTCCCCTCTCATATTCATATTTCTTGCCTCAAATATCTGTGTGCCAAGTATACCTTTTTTGTATTCACATAGGGAAGAAAAGACTCGGGACATCTGAGGACACCAGGGACCCCCAACCTCCTAAAGAAGGGGAAGTCACCACACCACAACCTGAGGATGTGGAAGGAGGAGAGGTTCATGATGTGGTTGAAATCGTGACCACAACAGGTGAGTGTCTGAGACCACTGCTTCGGTTAATAGATGTATGCCTGCATATTTATAATACATGGTGAGTTTTATTCTTTGTAGGTGATGTGAATGTTGTGGAAGAAGAAACTCATTTCACCGGTGCAAGTGCACACGTCCTTATCGGGGAGATCATGGTGTGCAATCATGATTTAGAAAAGATAAAGGAAAACATCAATGATGTTCAACAGAAAATGAAGAACATCATTGATGTTTTAGGCAGAATCTAAAACACACAAAAATTGTACCGTTTTGTCAAGGACTTTTTTATTTTAAATCAAGTTTTAAAGTATTTTAAAAGCCAAATTCTGAAGATGCACACAGTGTGTCAACATGTGCTATCTGTCATCACGGGATATCAAGGTACGCGTTTTGGGGGTGCAACCCCTTCCCCGCAACTCATTGATCCCCACCATGATGGGAGCTAGCACATGTTGACGTTAGGCATGGGATCAGGAGGGAAATCCACATTTTTACTCCCAATTTGTGTGCATCTTCAAAATTTGGCTTTTTACAGGGGTGACATCACCCCATCTGATAAAGGCAAGATCTACACAGTTTTAACATACTAATGTCTGATATTGCCTTCACTTTTTCAAAGTTGAACTTTGTAAGTTCCTGAGTTGTGTATGTTATGGTTTTAAACATGCCTGTTTAACCAAAAAAAAAAAGGATATTTATATCGTCAAACATAAAAATGTTATACACCAAAGATGTTGACTTGTTCAAAAACCCTTTTCTAATGCAAAAAAAGGAAAAATTCCTAAAGATATTCTTCAAAGAGGATATACCGGTTTAAGGACTAATAATCTTTATTAAATATCCACCATATATTAATTATGTAGAAAAATGTGTTTATAAATTCCCTCCTCCAACACAGATAGTTAAAATTAAGACAAAGAAAGTCTTAATGAGACACTGGTGTCCACCACAGTCAGCCATACACAACTCACATCCATCCCATGCATACGAATCTACTCAAAAAAGTGCGTTTAGTAATTAAAGGCTTCACTTAACCAGAAAAAAAAAAAATATATATATATATATATATATATATATATATATATATATATATATATGTATATATATATATATATGCTATATAGGTTCTATTAGGTGAAATGTTTGGCCTGCATATACAAAACTTATTTATATTGATAGTTCGTTGGCTCTGTTTAGGAAAAAGGTGCATGTGCTTTGTATGGTTTTGCTAATTTCCATTCAGGCATAAAAAATAGCCAAAAACGAGATGAAAAAAAGGGGGGGGGACGGGAGGCACGGGAGAGAAAAAGTTCATTCATGAACGGCTTTGCAAAGAGACAATTATTTTGTGCTTGTCGTGTACATGGATTTTGGATCACAGACTGGTAAGTATAAGGGTGACAACAGTCAAGGAAACAAAAACCGGTTTAGCTCTGAATAGACTTCCCCTTAGTTTTGGGGGGGGTGATACAGCTCACCGTTTTGACGTCTTGATTCTGTGTCCTTTATTCCTTTTATTTCAAGTCCTTATGTATAGCCCAGTCACTTCGATGGTAAAGTATGAAGATGAGATCATCAGTATGACTTCAAACAACGATCTTTGCTTTGAAAAATGAACTGTATGTTCCTCCAGGTATTCCTCCAGGTAGATTACCTTGTAGTAGTATCTCAGGTATATCCGCACACCATACAGGCAGTGCAATGTTGTTCAATCCAGGTTTACCAGTCTGGTGCTTGGGATTGGGGATATATACTGAAGAGAACTCGGGATGGTTGGATATGGTTCGCTGTGTAGGCGGACAGACCGGTGCTCACACCACAAAAGACGTGATGGTTTCTTGCTTCTTGCTTACATGTTTCTCTTTTAACCAAGCTTCCTCAGAGCATGCGCAGTAGCTCAGAAAGTGTCCTTAAGTATCAGTGAACCTAATTAGATAATTTGTAGCTATCACGGGCACCTTGGTTCTACTGCAGCTTATTCAACATTCAGTCTCACATAGTGCAAACATAACTTTCACCCAAGGTGATCACCCATTGCCAAATTTTTAACACATAAATAGTAAACTTATTGTTAAGTCTGTTTTTGACATAGCAAAGCAGTGATTTTATTACAGCATACCTTGACTACTGTTAGTAAAGGTCCAAAAAGACTTAAAACGATAAGTTAGCAGCAAAACATTATATTTGGGGGTGTTTCTGGATATTAGGCACTCCAGCAAAATCATCTCTTAAAGGGATAATGCAAATGTCAAGAAACTCTGAGTAGTGGAGATCCATATCATATTAAGCTCATTACTGTTCTAAAAATACTGATAAATTACATTCATTGTTCAACCCTGCGGGTTGCATACTTTATGTATTTATAAACACATTTTTCTACATAATTAATATATGGTGGACATTTAATAAAGATTATTAGTCCTTAAACCGGTGTATCCTCTTTGAAGAATATCTTTGGGAATTTTTCCCGTTTTTTGTGTATATGCCTATATATTCAGAGGATTAATATCCTGGAGCTTCATGCTCTATTATTTCCAGGTGACAGTGTCTGCAGACTATGATATAGGTTGTCACATTCAGCGATGAATGTATGTACAATTATACACATCTCTGAAACCTATCTAATCAGGACTAGTTTGGATGAGCATTAGTTTCCTTTTTTCCTTTTTTTTACATACCCTTTTCTAACGCACATGTGAATGTGCACAGATTAAAATGTTTTTATACTCAACAATGTGTGGCTTCTTCTTTCAATGCTCAATACCAGTTTTTGGAGTAAGTTTGTGTTTACAGTGACAATGGGGGTTTTTTACTAAAGGCAAATCCACTTTGCACTACAAGTGCACTACAAGTGCACTTGTAGTGCAAAGTGGATTTGCCTTTAGTAAACAACCCACACGGTGCTTTAAAATTGGCCCTAATCAGGCCATTTTAGGGACTCCAAACAATTAATTAATGGAGCTAAAAAGGATGATTATTTTTATCACTAATGCATTACATACATTAACAACAAAAACAATGTGTGTGTGTAGCAGACCCACAACATAATAGTTAGCTGAAGAAGAGATTGTCACCTCATGCATCAAATAAATTACATTTGCACTATTGAAGAAAATGTCCAAAAAGAAAACCACATTGGAGAACCTAGGAGACAGATAAAAGAAAAAGCAGTAAATCAAATGAAATATTAGTTCATTTTAAAATAAAAATGTATTTAAAAAATGTTTTATACATTTGCTGGCATATGAACGGCCCCCCTACCCGCAAAGTACTCCAGATATTTTTGACTTCACGGGCGCTTTGGGGGGGGGCAAGCCAGGAGGGCCAGCTTCAAGTGCCATCAGGGTTGCTTGATCTGGAAATCCGGTCTCGGGCCCAACTGAGGCCACATAGTTTGTAGTATTTTTACGTAGGAAATTGTGCAAAATGCAGCAGGCAAGCACTATATGGTTGAGTTTATATTCCGCTCTGGCCAGCCGTTAGTTAAAAACCCTCTGCTCCGGGGTGAGGGTCCTCATCGGGAATGTCCTCATCAGATGGTCTCCCAGCCCAAACGCTTCATCAGTGACGAACACAAACGGAAGACCAGCCACGTTGTCTTCCGCAGGTGGCAAGCCCAAGTCACCATTCTGGAGCCATCTGTAGAACTCCATCTGGGTGATGACTCCAGCATCCGACATCCAGCCATTCTTCCCCACGTCCACATACAGGAACTTGTATGTCGCCGACACCACCACCAACATCACTATACTATTAAACCCCTTGTAATTATAATAGTATCACCCCGAGTTGGGGGATGGGATGATGTGGACGTGTTTCCCATCGATTGCCCCTCCGCAGTTGGGAATGTCCTACTGCTGGGCAAAATCGGATGCCACAGTCTGCCATTCCTGTGGGCTTCAAGGAAACTGAAGTCAAACAAGAGAAAAAAATGAGTACACATAAACATTGCAAGCAGATTAGACACAAACATTCTTGGCCAACAACAGTATAACATTTATTTTAAGGAGTATTTAAAGACAAAAATAAAAGAGGTAGGTATAGTGTGTATGGGTTTGGCAAAGTCAGCGACTTAGTGGTTGGGGGGAGGGTTCCAAATAAGTTTGGGTCCCGCAAAAAAAGCCTCTTGCACTATGGCTGGACCCGTATGATGGCAGAACAGGTCTCTGGAATAATGATCACCAGAGCCTGGAGGGAGATGCCTGTCGAGAACTTGATGTCCTGCAGACTTCTCCCCATCACCAAATACTGCAAGGTGGCGACTAGCCCCTGTTCAGGAGTGAGGGCTTGCCTCATGCAGGTGTCCTGCTTCATAATATAAGGGGACAGCAAAGCCAACAGATGGTGAAAAACGGGGTCCGTCATCCGGAGATAATTCCTGAAATCATCAGGGTTATTCTCCTGGATCTCCCGCAACAAAGGCATGTGAGAGAATTGGTCACGCTGGAGCAACCAATTCTTCGTCCATGAACTCCTCCTCGCCCTGTTCATGGTCTGGGCTTGGATCAAAGTAAGAACCCCAAACACCAAGCCCCTGCATAGCACAAACTCTATGACGAGTATGTAACCGCAACATGGCTTCAAAACAGTTGGCTGGTCAGAACGAACTAACAACGTACTGAAAATCAGAAAGGCCTGAAAAGAGCGAGCTGAAAATCAGAAACAAGCGGACAAGAACGCACTGAAAAACTGATACGAACTGACTACACGCACTGAAAAACAGATACGAACCCACAAGCACAAACTGAACAGCAGTAACGAACTGAAAAGCACGAGGCTGAAAAGCGCGAATTGTCTCTCACCAAACTTCTCCTAACATGAGATTAGCAGAAGGAGCCCAAAGGGTGGCGCACTGGCTATTGAACTTCCTTTTTATAGTGCCGTCGTACGTGTTGTACGTCAGCGCGTTCTTGCCGATCGGAATTTCATTTGTGCGACCGTGTGTATGCAAGACAAGTTTGAGCCAACATCCGTCAGAAAAAAAATCCACGGTTTGGTTGTCGGAAATTCCGATCGTCTGTATGTGACATAACAGGTTTTCTTATAAGGTTGCTCTATATTTGGCTCCATCCATCTTCCCATCAACTCTGACCAGCTTCCCTGTCCCTGCTGAAGAAAAAAATCCCCACAACATGATGCTGCCACCACCATGTTTCACGGTGGGGATGGTGTGTTCAGGGTGATGTGCAGTGTTTGTTTTCTGACACACATAGCGTTTTTCTTTTAGGCCAACAAGTTAAATTTTGGTCTCATCTGACCAGAGCACCTTCTTCACATGTTTGCTGTGTCCCCCACATGGCTGCTCGCATACTGTAAACAGGACTTCTTATGGCTTTCTTTTAACAATGACTTTTTTCTTACCACACTTCCATAAAGGCCAGATTTGTGTGTAAACTTGTGCACAACTAATGGTTGTCCTGTGGACAGATTGTCCCACCTAAGCTGTGGATCTCTGCAGCTCCCCCAGAGATACCATGGGCCTCTTGGCTGCTTATCCGATTAATGCTCTCCTTTCCCAGCCTGTCAGTTTAGGTGGACGGTCGTGTCTTGGTAGGTTTTACAGTTGTGCCTTACTTTTTCCATTTTTGGATGATGGATTGAACAGTGCTGTGTGAGATGTTCAAAGCTTGGGATATTTTTTTATAACCTAACCCTGCTTAAAACTTCTCCACAACTTTATTTGTGACCTGTCTGGTGTGTTCCTTGGCCCTCAAGATGCTGTTTGTTCACTAAGGTTCTCTAACGAACCTCTGAGGGCTTCACAGAACAGCAGTATTTATACTGAGATTAATTTACACACAGGTGGACTCTATTTACTAATTAGGTGACTTCTGAAGGCAAATGGTTCCACTAAATTTTAGTTAGGGGTATCAGGGTAGAGGGGGCTGAATACAAATGCACGCCACACTTTTTAGACATTTTCTTGTAAAAAATGTTTTAAACCATTGGTCATTTTCCTTCCACTTCATGATAATGTGCCACTTTATGTTGGTCTATCAAATAAAATCCCAAAAAAATACATTTCCATTTTTGGTTGTAACATGACTAAAATGTGGAAAATTGCAAGGGGTGTGAATACTTTTTCAAGGCACTGTAGCAATGCATTCTTTCTAGTTGGAGAATCCACCAATTGAGACATGAAGTTGTCCTGTAAGACATTTAGGAAATGACGGGCCTTTAATGAGTGAGCTGGCCCCTCTGCCCAGTCAATATCAGTATAGTTGAAGTGCCCCCATTATATTGGCATTTCCCTGCCTTGCTGCCATTTCTACCTGTGATAGCAGGTCCAGCTCCTCCTCCTTCAGGTTGGGGGCCTGTAACATTCCCCCATTATTAATTTCCCACTTACTTCTTCTCTTTTAAGTTCTACCCACATGGATACCACCTCCCCCTTGTCCCATTCACAATGTCACTCCTCTCTACCACCCTTACATCATTTTTGATATATAGACACACCCCTCCCCCTCTTCTACCTTCCCTGGACTGCTTTGTGTTTTACAGGTTCCTGGTTATGTACAAATAACCCAGTAGTGACAAGGCCACTTTAAATAATGCATTCTTTTCTTTACATCAGACCAAAAAGAGGGGTTTACTGACCTCAAATCATGTACAAAGGCGTCTTGTGGTTTTAAATTGCAGGAATGTGGCCATGTAGTTGCACTTTCCAGATTTGTAACAGTCTTTGTCACAGCAATAGACCGTAAGGTGGTTATTCAGCAAAATGCAGTAGTTACATTGATCTACACCAAGAATAACTGATGTAAATTATAGCTTAGTGTTCTGCAAGGGACAAATTCACTATTTGTGTCTTTTACCAACACAAGTTAACTATTTAGCTCATACTATCGAGCTCATTCTTTTTTCCACAGAAAAGTGCTGCATCAGACCTTGAAATGCAAAATGCTATCCAGCTGCTGATTGAAAGAACAGTTAAAGAAGTGGGTCTTACTAAACATAGTGATCACATTCGGTGTGTTTGTCTCTACAGAATCCCTAAAGAGAGTAATATCTTAGTTATCAAATACATCAGTAAAAGTTCAGGTGACTGCAACTGTTAGTTTATTATTATTATGCAAATGGTAAACATACAAAACAACAAGGAAAAAGAGATTCCCCCAAAGAAGGCAAGTGGTCCAAACACAATCTGCCAAAAACAGTATATTTATTAAGCTACAAAACACCACACAATAATACAAAAATTGGGCAATATAGGGAAAATGTCAAATGACCATATTAAAATTGATAACGTTATCATTAAAAACATCGGAGCCGCGGCCAAACATACCCCATACACACACCAATCACAGCAGCAATTTCCTACTACATTGGCCAATATCGTGTAAAAGGAGACCTCAGATCAATCCAAGTATAGATAGTAAGGTGGTATGGGAGTATGGGTGGATGAATGGATGTTAATAGAAAATTAATGGGACGTATTCAACATAGCATAGAAACTAATAGCAGTCCGGGAACTCGTCCCATAGTGTGGGTACAACAGTTGAATTGGTCGGCAGTGACTGCTGAAGGTGATTATAGCCCAGGATAAGCAGGCAAAGCAGTTGTGTTTGTAGAAAGCAATAGGGGGAGCAAAAACGACTCAGACTGTGTAAACTTATATACATTGGAGTGATACTTCTCTCACCAAGTGGATCGACAGCTCATGAAGTCGTAAGCTCTACCCCAGATGATGGCTTGTAGATGTCAGTCCAAACTGCATTTGCATTTGCCGTCAGGTAGAAAATGTCCCGCTCTGTCGGCGCCTTTAATAGGGAGATAGAGGCCGGCCGTCAGCTGTTGATTCCCGGTCATCCATTCAAAACACCATGAACTCGCGGCTCCGAGGTGACGTGCTGACGTCACGTGCTGACGCGTTTCACCAGCCAATCACCGCTGGTTTCCTCAGAGCAAGGAGGGGATCTGTGAGCAGAGATTAAATAGACTAGATAATAAAAGGTGTAAATATATCAAATGACCACCAGATGTCGCACACGGTTACCACTCATCACAGACATTTCAGCAAGGCAATGTCTCGCAATTGGCTATATATGAAAAGCTGCGATCTTTTGTGCAGAAAACTGCACCTCAAATATGCAGCATTGCAGTTAAAGGGATATTTGGTGAAAGTGGGAGTAGGTATATATATATATATATATATATATATATACTCAGAGATCAAACAGGAAAACAAAACACAAAAGTTTAGCACCCAATTGTTAAATTGCATCATTTTGTTATGCCCACAGATGCCCTTCTGGTGGGTATTGACATGGAGAGCTTGTATACGTCAATACCACACCATTGTGGTATTGAGGCTACTATGTTCTTTCTGGATCTTCATTACCCTCAACAGGGTGCTCAAAATGAATTCATTGGGGAACTTCTTGAATTCATGCTCAATAACAATTTCTTCCAATTCCTTGGTCACTATTACCAGCAGATTAGAGGCACCAGTACGGGGGCACCATGGGCTCCCTCATATGCATGCCTCCACCTGAGATTCTGGGAAGAGATGATGGTCTATCAGTCCTCTCTGTACCTCAGCCACTCCCTCCTGTGGCTGAGGTACATTGATGACGTTTTGATGGTGTGGACTGGTTCAGTTAAACAACTTGAGGACTTTATGTCTGAACTCAATAGTAACAATCTAAATATACGTCTGACCTACTCATACCATCCTGAGACGCTCTCCTTCCTCGATCTTTCCATACGGAGGTCTGGAAATGAAATTGTTACCAGCACTTTTAGAAAGAAAACAGCAGCTAACACCCTGCTGTCTGCTCAAAGTCACCATCCTAAACCATTAATCAATGGGATACCCACAGGACAATTCCTAAGGATCAGACGGAATTGTTCTGTGGAGGAGGAATTCCATGAAGAGGCGTCTGAGATGTATCAAAGATTCAGACAGAGAGGGTACTCACATAGGTCCCTCAAGAAAGCTAAGAAAAAAGCCACCCTCAAAAATCGGGATGAACTCCTTTCAACCTCCGCCAATTTTTTACATACTGAAAATGAAGACCAAAATAGAAATACTCAACAGAATTTCCCGAGGATCATTACTAAATATGGATCCCAATGGAAAATGGTTCAGGGAGTTTTACAAAAACATTGGCATATTTTGAAATCTGCCCCCCTGATCTCTGAACTTGTGAGCCCAAGACCTCTCCTGACAGCTAAAAGATCCAATAATCTTGGTGACCTTTTAGTCCATTCTGAATACACCCGGACCACTCAGAAAAATTGGTTAGGTGACTTTAGAATTTCCCCAGGCATGTATAAATGCGGACATTGCAATATTTGCAAGTATGTCCACCAGACAAATGTGTTCCCGAACCCCCGCGGAGGAGTTGATTTTAAGATCAAACAGTTTATAAAATGTTCCACTACTCGAGTAGTTTATACACTTGTTTGCCCATGCAATAAAATCTATGTGGGGAAAACAAAAAGAGCTCTAAGGGTAAGGATTCATGAACACATTGCTGGTATCAAAAAATTAAATGATGAACGCCCCATCTCACAACATTTTGCTCAATTTCATAATCGTGATCCACGGGGCCTAATGGTAAAATGGATCTATAGGTTAAATTTACCTACAAGACGTGGCGACTTCGATACCATTCTCCTCCAGAAGGAAAAGATGTGGACGTATTATCTGGAGGCAATGGCCCCTAATGGGTTAAATATCGAATGCAGCCTTCAGCCCTTTTTGGAGAAATAAGTTATTTATTTTCTCCGTCTTTTTGATTTATTACTCTCACTGCTTTATGCTTTTGGGTTTTTCAGTATTAATTCTTGGGTGCTAAACTTTTGTGTTTTGTTTTCCTGTTTGATCTCTGAGTATATATATATATATATACCTACTCCCACTTTCACCAAATATCCCTTTAACTGCAATGCTGCATATTTGAGGTGCAGTTTTCTGCACAATAGATCGCAGCTTTTCATATATAGCCAATTGCGAGACATTGCCTTGCTGAAATGTCTGTGATGAGTGGTAACCGTGTGCGACATCTGGTGGTCATTTGATATATTTACACCTTTTATTTTCTAGTCTATTTAATCTCCGCTCACGGATCCCCTCCTTGCTCTGAGGAAACCAGCGGTGATTGGCTGGTGAAACGCGTCAGCACGTGACGTCAGCACGTCACCTCGGAGCCGCGAGTTCATGGTGTTTTGAATGGATGACCGGGAATCAACAGCTGACGGCTGGCCTCTATCTCCCTATTGAAGGCGCCGACAGAGCGGGACATTTTCTACCTGACGGCAAATGCAAATGCAGTTTGGACTGACATCTACAAGCCATCATCTGGGGTAGAGCTTACGACTTCATGAGCTGTTGATCCACTTGGTGAGAGAAGTATCACTCCAATGTATATAAGTTTACACAGTCTGAGTCGTTTTTGCTCCCCCTATTGCTTTCTACAAACACAACTGCTTTGCCTGCTTATCCTGGGCTATAATCACCTTCAGCAGTCACTGCCGACCAATTCAACTGTTGTACCCACACTATGGGACGAGTTCCCGGACTGCTATTAGTTTCTATGCTATGTTGAATACGTCCCATTAATTTTCTATTAACATCCATTCATCCACCCATACTCCCATACCACCTTACTATTTATACTTGGATTGATCTGAGGTCTCCTTTTACACGATATTGGCCAATGTAGTAGGAAATTGCTGCTGTGATTGGTGTGTGTATGGGGTATGTTTGGCCGCGGCTCCGATGTTTTTAATGATAACGTTATCAACTTTAATATGGTCATTTGACATTTTCCCTATATTGCCCAATTTTTGTATTATTGTGTGGTGTTTTGTAGCTTAATAAATATACTGTTTTTGGCAGATTGTGTTTGGACCACTTGCCTTCTTTGGGGGGATCTCTTTTTCCTTGTTGTTTTGTATGCTTCACAAGGCAATCCAAACTGCATCCATTCTACCTCTTTGGATGAATATCTGATCCTATTATTTATTTTTGAATTTTTATTTGTGGTCGATCCAGGCAAACCCCCCCCCCCCCTTTTTTTATACAAATGGTAAACATGTCAACTTATTAGTGAACAATTTAATTTGCATGACAGAAAGCCATATTTCACTCTAAAATGACAAAATAACAATAAAAAAAAGTTTTTGTTTAATTGAGGAAATAGAAATAGATTCATGTGTGAGGATGCTTCCAAATGATAACCACCCTAAAATAATGGTCTCTTTGGTGTAATAGAGGTTGGGGTTGAAACACCATTTCCAAAGGATCAAAGCTAGGCTTCACAATCATTGGTCCTGGATTTGTAACAAAATCCACGCACTCTACGGACCCCCAGTAGTGACTGCAGAAAGTAGAACACCCAAATCTATGGTAACATCAAGATTTCTACCCACCACCCCCCGCACTCTGCTGGTTGGGAGGGCTGAAGGGGTGGAGCACTCTCCCAATTTGCACAGAATTAATTTTGGGGCAAAACTTTGAACTTGGAGGCAATTCCATTGAAACAAATATTTTTTCCATTGCTATTTTTCTGTTGTGATTCATGAATTATTAAATCACAAGTAGAACATACATGGACAGAGAAAACATGTAATATAGTGGAATAATTCTTGAGGAAATGAATGGCATTAAAAAGCGGCTTAGATTTTCATCTTTGTGTTTAATTGGGCATTTAATATTACATTTTATTCTCTCTACCTATGTTTATAGGCCACATTTTAATTTCAGGTACACCAATGCATAACAGTGTTGCAATGTGGAAGTACTCTCCTTACATGGATAACACTTGATACAAGGACATTGTGTAAAAATAAGTGGCTGGTTGTCTGACTTTAGTATAACATGCTAGATATAATTAATTAATATGTTTTAATATGTACACAGACATCAAACGCCCACAATGGGGAGCTGTAACACAGTGTAATGAAACAAAAGCATCTGTTAGTGTATTAAATTGTGTAGCTGCATTATTTGATTACTGGATTTTTCAAAATGTGTTCATTTTTTAAATATGTAATACATTTATATGATGGCTCTTTCTTAAAAAAAAAAAAAGAAAATGATTTTGTTGTGATTAGCCTCCGTTAGATCACTAAGACATTTTGTGCACATATTTTTTGCTACAGTATTTGTGATTTAAAATATAAACTGTATATTCATCAATTTCCACTAGATGGCAAGCTCAGGTAATTATTATATGTGAAACAGTCGTGCTGAGAAGATGATGTCAGGAATATTTGCCAGTTGTGTGTTTTGATGCATTAGGTGTACTTTTATGCACTTTTTTTGGTAGAAGACAATGTATCCTAATGCAAAAATATGGTATGCTGACTAGCTGAAAGATCCTTCCTTCTGTCTACCCTGTTTCCCCTAAAATAAGACCTAGCGTGATTGTTGTTGATGGCTGCAATATAAGCCCTACCCCCCAAAATAAGCCCTACCCTGTTTCCCCGAAAAGAAGCCCTACCCTGAAAATAAGACCTACAAGGACTTTAACTAGGGCTTATTTGGGGGGTAGGACTTATATTGCAGCCATCACCGACAATCACGCTAGGTCTTATTTTCGGGAAAACAGGGTAGCAGTTGTGTACTGAAATGCTTTACCTTCCAGGAACATGTCTTAAAGTCTCCTGAAATGAGAATTGCCTTTTATAATGCTTGTGGTAGAATCTAGTTTAAAGGTTTTGACAGGTTTGGTGCCTGTTAGAATTGCTAGATTTGTGTCTGGTTATCCTCAAGCCTATTTTCGAAAATGTGGACAATCGGGAACCAAAACCAGTGGGCAGCACTGGTTCAGCAATTTTGGTCAGCATTTTTTTCCATCTTGACTATACTGATGGGACAGGATATTGGGACAGGGCTGAATATGCCCTTCTCTGTATAAAGCTCTCTGATCTGTTCAAGGTAAAACTTAAGTTAATGATCCATGTCCTCGCTGCTGCTAAACGGACAATTAGCAGAGCATGGAAGACGCCTACTCTCTCCATAGCCAAACCAAATCTCAGATAACACAAACGATGTTACAAGAGGAAAATGGAGGCTAGAGTAAATGATACAATGGGAAAATACCCAGCATTCACTACATTCTTTGGATCACGCCTTTACATCATGCTTTTATCTTACTATTGTTGTTTTAATACAAATTTTGTATGTATCAGATAAAGTAGAGGAACCATAACTATTATCTTTTGTATTCTCTTTTGTTGGAAATTATTTCAATAAAAAACATTGAAACAGAAAATACTCCGCATTTAGTAGTCCGTTTTAGCCTGTAGGTGGGGCTGGACCAACGTTTTTCCTTCTCCCTTTGGCTTTTCCTTTCTCTTATGCTGACTGTTCATTTTTCCTTCCTCTACTCTGTAATCCCCACTATCTGACTACTACTTACATTAAGATCCTGTGTCAGGTCACCTGAGGCCAGGTGACAGATGCACACCGTGGGGATAGGAGTGCACTGCTAAGGTAGTGGACCTTATGTCTGACAACTGCGGATGGAGCTTTGGGTGGTTCAGGAAAGCAGGTGTTCTGGAGCACCAATATGGATCACACTGGGAGCTAGAGCATGAAATTCCCCAGGGCGCGGAGTCTAAAAGCCAGCAGGTGTTCACCAGGACCCTGATGGTGGGGATGGACTTGGCTGTAACTGGCTCCAGGTTGTGGCCCCAGGGCCTCCCAGCTCATGCTCACGGTAGGCTACTGGAGGATAGAGAGGAAGCAGCAGACCGGGACAACAAGGAAAAGTCATGAGACAAGCCAAAAGGTCAGGGCAACGAGCAGACAGGGATAGTCGAAGAACACGCCAAAGGTCAGGGTATGAAGCAGACAGGGATAGCAAAGAACAAGCCAAGTTCCAGAATCAGTTGTAGAGCACACGGCAAGACACACACAGGAAGCCAAACACACAATATTGCTCGGGCAAGGAAGGTTTGGAGAGCACGGAGTTAAGCAGTGTATCCTGTTAGGGGCTAGAGTGGAGCCACCCTAAGGGAAGAATACTTAAAAATGCAGGTGTGAGAGTGCAGGCCCTAAGGCTGATACACAAACAGAGGTAAGCAGAAAGACAGGGCATGACAGTATTACTGCAGATTCATGACATCCTGTTTATCGAGCCACTGCATATTTGCAGTTTCTTTACAGTACACTTCAACCTCGCTTGTTGTAGAGCAACCCAATGCTGGATAATAATATCATAAACACAATGTAATCATTTTAATACCTTTGTTTCTTGCACTAATGTTTCTGTACTATATTTTTGACTATTTCATGACTTATTTGCCTTCAGTGATGTGTTTTTCCACTTCTTCAGCCAAATTGGGATAACATCTACTTTCCTCTGTAGCAGGGATATGCAATTAGCGGACCTTCAGCTGTTGCAGAACTACAAGTCCCATGAGGCATAGCAAGACTTTGACAGTCACAAGCATGACACCCAGAGGCAGAGGCATGATGGGACTTGTAGTTTTGCAACAGCTGGAGGTCCGCTAATTGCATATCCCTGCTCTAAAGGAACATTTTTTCTAATCTTTGCAAGGAACTAGGCATGTAATAAGGCAGTTCAGTCCTCACCCAGTCATTCATCTTTCCTGCTCTTTTTTTCAGCAGCTTGTTACATTTTTTTTTCTGTCTGTTGTGTGTTTTGTATTTTGTTAAACTTTGTTTTGCCTTGTTTTTGTTTTGTTGTCCCTCCTTCTTGGTTTGTTTGGTGGTTTTGGTGTTCTGTTGTCAGCCCTGTGCCGTTTCTTGTGTTTTGTTTCGGTGCGTGGGAGGTGGCTTGGATCTGCTCCGGTTGTGTGCCCGTATGGCCGTTGTAATGTTTTGGGTGCCTCTGTTGTGGAAGCGCTGCTGCTTCCAGCATTTGGTTTTTCTTCTGGTTTTGTCGGTAGCAGTGACACCGTGTGGCGACGTATTTGTGCTGCAACAGAGGTGACATCATTATGCCGTGGCGGCCATTTTGAGCAGGTGCGGATGCTCTGGACTGATGGCTGAGCCAGCGTCTTCCTTCTTTTGGATATGGGGGTCTTTTGGCAGTAAGAGGAGGTGTATCACCTAATTGCTAGATGGGGAAGGGGGACACCGCATTTGTGGCGCCAATTTCAATTCATTTTCTGTACTACTTTTTGCAATTTCGGGGTGCGATTTCTATTGACATCTGTGCAGAAACTTACACAGACATCTGTGAAATAGCAGCCGAAATCTGGACTGACATGTGGGAGTGAAATCGTGCGAGTTCACATTCCCGCAGCTCATTGTGAACCTAGGCTAATGCCGTGTACACACGAGCGGACTTTCGACGGACTAAACTCCGAAGGACTTTTCGACGGAATGGACTTGCCTACACACGATCACACCAAAGTCTGAGGAATTCGAACGTGATGACGTACCACCGGACTAGAAAAAGGAAGTTCATAGCCAGTAGCCAATAGCTGCCCTTGCGTCCCTTTTTGTCCGTCGGACTAGCATACAGACGAACAAAGTTTTCGACCGGACTCGAGTCCGTCGGAAAGATTTGAAACATGTTTTATTTCTAAAGTCTGTCTGATTTTTCGACAGCAAAGGACAAATGATTTTCCTACAGTAGAAAGTAAAACTGCTCCTGTCTGTCAGAATAAAATTAGAACGAAGACCATGGAAATGAAAAAAAGAAGGGTACACAAATGGCCACAAATTGCATCATCTTTGAGAAGTGAGCCACAATAACCCAGGGCACAATGTTTAGAAGGTGGAACATCTGTTACAAATTACATAGTAATATATGATCATGAATGTTCTAAAGTACACTATATTGCCAAAAGTATTGGGACACCTGCCTTTACACACACATGAACTTTAATGACATCCCAGTCTTAGTCCGTAAGGTTCAATATTGAGATGGCCCACCCTTTGCAGCTATAACAGCTTCAACTCTTCTAGGAAGGCTGTCCACAAGGTTTAAGAGTGTGTCTTCCAGAAGCGCATTTGTGAGGTCAGGCAATGATGTTGGACGAGAAGGCCTGGCTTGCAGTCTCCACTCTAATTCATCCCAAAGGTGTCTTATCGGGTTGAAGTCAGGACTCTGTGCAGGCCAGCCAAGTTCTTCCATCCCAAACTCGCTCATCCGTGTCTTTATGGCTTGGACCCATAGTTCCAGTGAAGGGAACTCTTAAGGAATCCCAATACTTTTGGCAATATAGTGTTTGTGCTAGGAGAACACCTAGGAGCACACAGCTTGGAAACCTATTTAATCCAACAGATTTTTAGATGAGAGAAAACTAGGATGTTATCCAAGTAGTACTGGTACAGATGTACAGCAATCTCAGAAGATATTGTTCACAAGACTTCAAAAGACAGCAGGGCGTTGTACCAGCTAAATATTCATAGCTGCCTTCTGCTATGTTAAACACCATCTTCCATTCATCACAATCCTTAAAGTGGTTCTAAAGGTAAACTTTTTTTTTTTTTTTTACCTTAATGCATTCCCTGCATTACGGTAAAAAAACCTTTTAATAGTACCCCCCCCCCCCCCCCAATACTCACCTCACCCCAGTCTCGGTACAATGCTGTGAACGTCTGCAGTATTTCCTCTCCCGACTCTCAAAGGCTTGGCTGACAGCAGCGGGAGCCATTAGCTCTTCTGCTGTCAGTCAAAACCTGTGAGCAGGAGGCAGAGTAAACTCAAACAGCCCAGCTTGGGATTGAGCACGCATGAGTGCCCCATGGGAAGCAGCTTCCTATAGGGCACTTAGCGGGGGAGCTAGAAGCACTGGCGAGGGACCCCAGAAGGGGAGGATCATGTCTGCTTCATGCAAAACCATTATACAGAGCGGGTAAGTATAACATGTTTTGTTTTTTTTTTTAAATCAAGCTTTACAATAACTTTAAACAAAAGTACCTGTACATTTTTTTAAAAGTAGCATGCAAAAGGTTAATAAAACATATTAGTATGGAAGGTGTTGACTCCTATCTTCACTTTCTTGCAGAGATAAGATAGTTAAAGAATCCACTACATCTGACTTGTGTGTTGAATGCCTGGTCTTCCAGTGCACACTTTTTTTTATCTACTGGCCACTATATCACTACCTGGACACATACAACATAATGGCCAGTGGATAGAATCATAGGGAGCAGAGAGGGGATCAGAAATTTTCACAGAACAGGAAGTGTGTTGAATGCAGACAATTTTTTTTGGGTGTCTTAGATTTGCAAGAGACCCTTGATAGGAGTCATCTCATGCCGCAACAGTAATTATCATAAATCTTCTTTTGCAGGGGGTGTTCATTTTTCTTTATATACTTTGATATGACTTGAGTCATGGGGAGGAGTGGGTGGAATACAGTTGGTAGTATTTACAAAATTATGGTAGAGTATGTCTATTTTTTTTATATATAAAAAATTCTGCAAAAAAACACCATTGAAGTGATTTGCACCCAACATCCACTGGTTTCACTACAACTAAGGTGCAAAAGAAGAAGTTGGATAGATGTATAAACTACATAATCATGAGCTACATGTGCACCAAAAACAAAGAAATGTCCTGTATAAAGCATACAATACAGGTACTGGCCACCAGATCCCACCTCCCCATGTGAAGGAGTATGGGGTACATAGTTCTCCTTCCCATTCACCAAAAATGTGTAAATAGTGAATAAGGACAGTATACACATTTTTGACAATTCCTTTATTAAAAAATAAAAAACAATGTCCCCCCAATGTAGATCCATTTCACGCCGCCCGCTGCACCACCAAACCTAAAAAAAAACCCAAAAAAACCTTCATCTAACGCTCCCAGCGAACTGTCTGCTCCTCCGCCTGACATTTCTTAAATAGCTAAGGGGCAAAGTCACCTGATGTCAGTGGGTAAACCACCCCCTTGTGATGTCACTGACCGGGGCATACTGGGTCAATGACGTCACAAGGGTTGGGGTCATGAAGCAGTGTTCAGTTCGTTAATGTTTTTGTCAAAATTTTCATCAGTGGCATTTTTACAGTGACAAAAATTACATTAAAAGTACACTTCATTTTCATCCACTGACGAAAACTATGACAAAAATCAATTACATTTTCATTGACAAACGAAAATGTGAGGCAGAGATTTACCGTCGTCAACTAACTTCCGGTTTCCACAGAGCTCCACCTGCTTCCGCTCCCAGCAAGCAAGCAACTGTGCAGCCAGCATTACAGGCCTCCGAGTCCTCAGATGACTGTCCAGAGCAGCACTGTGCATTACAGGCCTCCCAAGTCCCGACGAGAGTCCCACTCACAACGACGACTGTCCAGAGTAGAGAGCACCCACTGTGAGAGTGTACATTACAGTTACAGGCCTGAGGCCTCCCCTCAGACCACCGTCCATGATCCAGCACTGTGTAGGATTACAGGCCTCCTCTGACCACCAGCATCCAGACCACTGTGCATTATAGGCCATCTCAGTCAGACCTGAGACCACTATCTAGCACTGTGCAGCATTACATGCCTCCCCTGACCAGTGACCACCGGCATCCAGAGCATTGTGCATTACAGGCCTCCCCTCAGATTACCGTCTGTCCAGAGCACTATGTGTGTGTTAAAGGCCTCCTCTGACCACGGCATCCAGATCACTGTGCAGCATTATAGGCCTCCTCAGACCACCGTCCAGAGCACTGTGCAGCATTACAGGCATCCTCAGGCCGTCCAGAGTGGCTAAATCTGTATCTGTGAGTTTGTTCAAACCTTAATACCATAAATAATAACATGATATTATATATGCATTTGGAAATTCTATAGAAATGCGTAATAATGCATTACAATTTAACTAAACACATTAGATTTTAGTTGACTAAAATGATTTTATTAGATGAAAATGTACTGTAGATTTTAGTCAACTAAAATCCGACTAAAATGGGACTAAAACTAAAATGGTATTTTAGTCAAAAGACTATGACCTAAAACTAAAACAATTACAGATGACTAAAATGGGACTAAAACAAAAATGGCATTTTAGTCAAAAGACTATAACTAAAACTAAAACTAACACGGTCACCAAGTGACATCACCAGATGGCCTGCCCCTTACCTATTTAAGAACTATCACCTGGTGGAGTGGGCATTAGGCGGGCAGCCTTTGTCGCGGGTGGAACTTTTTTATTTTTTGGGTCCGGCGGTGTGACTGATGATGGATCTACATCGAGGGACATGTTTTTTTTTTTTTTTTTAAACAAAGGACTTGTCAAAAACCTTCTACTGTTTTGGTGAATGAGTAGGGGTGCAATGTACCCCATACTCATTCAAATAGGGGGGTTAAATCTGGGGGTCCCCTGCCCGCAGACCCCCCACAACCACCACCCAGGGTTGTCGGGAAGAGGTTCTTGTCCCCATCAAAGCACCCCCCCATGTTGAGGGCATGTGGCCTGGTATGGTTCAGGGTGGGGCGCTCACTCGTCCCCCCTTTCCTGGCCTGCCAGGCTGCGTATCAAGGGTCTGGTATGGATTTTGGGGGGGCCCCACACTGTTTTTTTTGGGGGGGTTGGCGTGGGCCTGGTATGGACTGGGGGGCCACTAATTAAATAGCCAGGTGGTGGCAATTGCAACCGCGAGTCAATTTCAATTTTTTTTTAAATGTCATTTTTGCTGCAGCAGGTTCTATACATGGTACAGATGCACCACTTTACAGGCAGACTAAGGGGACCCCCAGGCACTATATTTAAAGAAATGTTTCATTTTTGTTGTTTCACTTTCTCACAGGCCATGTTGAGGCCATGTGGCCTGGTATGGTTCAGGAGGTGGGGGGTGCTTGCTTGTCCCCCACTTTCCTGGCCTGCAGGGCTGCATGCTCGGATAAGGGTCTGATATGGATTTTGGGGGACCTACAGCATTTTTTTTTTACATTTTGGCATGGGGTTCCCCTTAGAATTTATTACCAGACCCAAAGGGCCTGGTAAGGTTTGGGACGGGACCCCAAGCTGTTTTTTTTTTTTTTTGGAATTTTCTATTGCCGGCATCTGTTTAAATTTCAGCTGTCAGCGGGGAAGCCTGCTTACACCTGATGACTCATTAGTCATTAAGGACATGGCGGCCGGCTTCCTAACTCGTGGCTTATCAACCAGCTATTCTTCACCTAGAATTCAAATTGGTCGATCATTTTTCAACTGATATAAATTCAAATCGTTTCCAAAAATTTGGAATTCGTTAGAAAATTAAAAACGAAACAAATTTTAATGAAAACAAAACAAAACGATTTCTGAAACGTCACTAAATAAATTCCGAAGCGAAACTAAATTAGTACAAAATGAATATATATGAAACTAAACACATTTTTCCATTCTGCATGTCTAATGGCAATGTGCTCATGAGAATGGCTCACCTGAAGGATGAGCACTTAAACTGGACCATATTAGTTAATAAATGATTGATCAACGGTGACAGCATGCCACAGGAGGGCTTTGTTTCAAGGTAAGTCTTTCATAATGAGCTAGTATGCAGTGCATACTAGAACATTATAATATTACCTTGCAGGAAGAAAAATGTATTTACTTTTTTTTTTCAGAAGTTTACTACCACTTTAACTGGCTGTTGTGTAGCATTTTTAATTATTCAAAAAGAAAAGTAACAATTCACTCAAACCTGTTACTTTTGTAGCTAACACTGACACATGTTGGGATTTGACACAATCCCTGTAGACATTTAGAACATATCCGCATTGGTTAAGAGTCTAGGCTGTAAGATTTTACAGAATCTCAGTATGTTCTCTTAATGCATTCACATTAGCAGCTTTAGAAAGGTGTGCAAAGCAAAGTTACAGGCAAAAAACAGCATACCAAATATTACCATGGCAAAATGCTGTAAGGAATGCCCTTAATGGCTCAGTATTTCCTAATCGGGATCTCCGGACAGTCCTCGTTTTTTTTATTAAATCACATCTTTTTTCAGTGACAGCCATAGTTGGTTTCAAATTGAACCACATTGTCCTTTTTGTACTCTATTTGGTTATCTTCTTTCTTAGTATTAAGCTTATTATGATATCTTTTTAAGTTTTTTTAAGCTATACATAAGGTATACAAAAGCTGTGACCTCCTAAACTTCAATATAATTTCCTATTTTTTCACTAAAGAGAAAACCCCAAGAGCAGTTTGCTTCTAAATCAGATGAACAAATTGGTACCCTCCACATTTCTCTCAGTATGGGTTTTCATTAAGTTGTGAAGTTTGCGGGGACACCTTTACATGAGTAGAGCATCTAGCCCTCAAGACGTTCTATTTGGTATGGGGCAACTAGTGAGGACAAACAGAATCAATCCAAATTTACTTTATAAATATCAAATAATATCCTCTTCTAAGAAGTCTGTTAAACAAATATGATATGCATTCAGGTTTACGGTTCTTTGGTGAAATCTGCACATGTAATGTTTATGTTGGACAAAGAGAAATGGAAAATTCCAAGGACTTACACTTTTAATTCCATTCTCCTCACCTCACCAACAAAGAGGCAACGTTCACCTCTCTGCATCATCAGGAAAACAAATAAAACAGATCAGCTGTGTTTGAAAGCTAAAATGTTCCTATGTTTAACTATTTGAATATTTCATGCCTTAAGAACAAATATTGCCATTCCCACCATGTAAATTCTGTGATGTTCAAAGAAACACGAAATGAAAATGATTCCAGCAAACAGTTACATATGAAAAAGTATTATATGACAGAATAACCCAGGACAACAAGCACAGATGTTAACATGAATCCTGACTAATATAGTAGACAGAAGCTTTCTTAGTCAATAGTAACTTTAATAATTAATAACAGAATTGTCATTAACCAAGCTAAAACAAGCAGTTGGGTGTTTGGAGGCCACATAAAGAATTGTGTATTCAGCATAATTGTTATTTTTAGCCCAAGAAATAATTTAAAGCAGAACCAAACCCTCCTATCGTTTTCAGCCAAGGAAACTGCTTTCTTGGCCTCTGATAGTTAACTGCCATGGTTTTGCACATGTGATCAGTTATCCCACCAGCCATTTAATGGTTTGACAGTTTCGTTGCATGTTCTGGGAATGTAACTGTTTTTTGAAACTGGTAATTTTTTTTTTTTTTTAAACTGTTTAGTTCCAGTTTATATTGGAACTTTAGACAGAAAATGAAGTCCTGTTAGATCACTTCAGGCTGGCCCCTTTTGCCGGTATAGCTATGTAAATCATTAAAAATAAGTGCCTATACTGTTTAAAATCCACTACTACACTGTCTCACCCTGCTCTGAGCATGCTCAGTTACTCTCCATTTTTAGGCACTGCTCAATTTGTAAAGGCCAATCTGCTCACAATCTTAAAGATGAACACTCCTATCCTTTTTTTTTTTTTTCCTTTCCTTTGTTACCTCTTTATTTTATAGTCTCGCAACTGACAATGTATAATGAAGAAAACAAATCCATTAGTGGGTAGAGGTGTAAACATACACTATATTGTCAAAAGTATTGGGACCCCCACATGCACATGAACCCCAATGGCATCCCAGCCCAGTTCGCAGGGCTCAACACAGAGCTGGTCCACCCCTCCCCATCCGCAGCCACAACAGCTCCAACTCCCCCGGGAAGGGTGTCCACAAGGCCCAGGAGTGCGTCCACAGGAATGCCCGACCACCCCACCGGGCATCGATGCCGGATGAAAAGGCCGGCCCGAAGCCTCCGCTCCAATCCATCCAAAAGGTGCTTTATGAGGCCAAGTCCAGGACTCCGTGAAGGCCAGCCAAACCCTCCAACCCTAAACTTGCTCATCCATGTCTTTGTTGACCTTGCTTTGTGCACTGGTGAGCAGTCATGTTGGAACAGGAAGGGGCCATCCCCAATCCGTTCCCACAAAGTTAAGAGCATGAAATTGTCCAAAATATCTTGGTATGCTGAAGCCTTAAGAGTTCCCTTCACTGGAACTAAGGGGCCAAGCCCAACCCCTGAAAAACAACCCCACACCATATTCTCCCCTCCACCAAATGATTTGGAGGGGTGGCCCAATACTTTTGGCAATAGAGTGTGGAGGAGGAGGAACCTCACTGGCCCGCACAAAGCCCCGACCTTAACCCAACAGAACACCCCATGAAACTCAGGGCAGAATTTAACCTTCCTATCCTCTACAGCCAAGGAAGCTATTCTTGTTTCATCTGCAACTGCCATAGTGTTGCACAGATGATTAGTTATGATACCAGCCATTTGATGGTTTGACAGTTTGGTTGAGGACACACGCAAATGTGACAGTTAGGATTCCCAGCATTCCAGGAATGTATCTGTTCTGTGAAACTGTTAAATCGAAGGGTTTGGTTCCGCTTTATGATTTACTGCTGTTCAGGGGCTCTGGGCTTCAGCAAAATGGCAGCCTCCAGCCAGAAGAAACAAGAGCAATGCGCAGGCAGCTTACAGCACACACTAATTTGAAGTGTAATTAATAATGTGGAATGTATGTTCCTTGCTAATAGGGATGGGCTGAACACCCCCCTGGATCGGTTGGCACCAGAACACCTCGAACAGGAAAAAAGTTCTAGCGAACATGCGAACCCTATTAAAGTCTATGAAGGTAGATTGGGTATCTGGTGCTCCAGAAGGCAATGCCCTTAGATTGGAATAATGTACATTTAGTTAGACAGTCATAAGGTAAACCAAACTTGAACCAAGGAAGGGGGTGATTTAAAAGAGGCAGTCCTACTGATCACACCTTCGGAACCCTATTCCCTAGGTTGCATTCGCAAATGGGAGCGAGATCTTGGTACATTGTTCAGTACTCAAAAAAGGCAACATAGCCTCCGTTTTACGTACAAATCCTCCATGTGCATGAAGGTACAAGAGACTAACTTTAAAGAGATTACACAAAACTTTTCCTCCAACTTCAGATTATTGCTGGAGATGTCAGAAAGAACAGGGCACCATTCTCCATATTTTTTGGACATGTCCCAAACTAGAACACTATTGGAAGGAAGTCAAACGCATTGCCCAAAAATTCAAAGAAAGCCAGATACCAGAGACCCAGCCTTTTTCCTCCTCCATGCCTCTAATGCTCCCGGGAGAATCTACAAAAAAATCAATCATCCGCCATCTCCTTGACACCGCCAAGGCATGCATTCCTCTTACATAGAAATACCCACAACCTCCGACCATAGGGATGTGGCTTACAAAAGTAGGGGAAGTAAATAAGCTGGAAGACCTCATTCTCTCGGCACGTCACCAACAGAAACGCTACTCCAAGACTTGGGTACTTTGGAATATGTTCGTCTTCTCTGATGAAGGTAGAGCCCTCCTTGACTGTGACCCTGCCGACTAAACCTATCTTACTTGGACCTCGACCTCACTTGGTATTGTTGATATACCAAACCTGCTCCCCGTCTGCCATCTATGCGGTCTGCGACCTCACATTTCGTATCTCTCCATTCCTTCCCTGACCCCTCTTCCCCCCCTTCTCTCCCCATCTCATGCCCTGTTCTTCTCCCTCCCTAACTTAGTACTCTTCCTCCTACTCTTATGCCCCCCCCTTTTCTTTTTTCATTTTTCTCTCATGCTACGCTGTTTGTTCTTTATGGACCATAAAGAACAAACAGCGTAGCATGAGAGAATAATGGCTCCATGCTACTCCTTTTCCACATAGAATCGAAAATTGATTAGGGATGGTTCCGAGGCCTCATTTTGGCTATGACTTACCTTAATCATACCCAGCTCCGAGGTTCTATCCTCCTCGCCTTTAACCTGGCATATACAAGACACCTCGGGTAGCCAATAGACAGAATGTCATCCTGGATTTACAGCATTTCATTTTATGTAATGCATATCTGTTATGAAGTATGGTATACCAAAACTGTTCATATGGTGTTGTATGTCCTTGAACCATTTTCAACAGGCTGGTTGTACATAAGTCGATCAATAGATCGACTTGTGTACAACCAGCCTTCCCATACATGGTTCAAAATTCAGCCAGTCTCCACTGAACCAGTTGAATTGCGATCCATGTAATGAGATATGAGTGGTGTATCCGCGCAATGGAACAGAAAATTAAAAAAGTGGAGAAAATGGAAAAAAAATTGAAACAATGGAAGAAATCGCATAAAGGACTGCTGCCTCCACAGATGTGACTTCCACCTAGGTGGAAAAAACAGAAGGTAAGTGAAGGGTTAGTGTGTGGGTGTGGCGCTGTCCTAATTTATAGAAATACTTGGTAAATTGTGTGTAGCCAAATCCCATATGTAAAGTCGCATAAACCAAAATTGCAAATAAAAAATTCAACGAAAATAAAACCAAACATAAAACAGCAAAATGACCCCCTTTGGAGTGTGTAGGTGTAACGTTGTCCTAGTGGAGAAAAAAGTGGAGAAAATGGAAACAATGGAAGAAATCGCATAAAGGACTGCTGCCTCCACAGATGTGATTTCCACCAAGGTGGAAAAAACAGAAGGTAAGTGAAGGGTTAGTGTGTGGGTGTGGCGCAGTCCTAATTCATAGAAATACTTGGTAAATCGTGTGTAGCCAAATCCCATATGTAAAGTCGCATATAAAGTATAAACCAAAATTGCAAATAAAAAATTCAACGAAAATAAAAACAAACATAAAACAGCAAAGTGACCCCCTTTGGAGTGTGTAGGTGTAACGTTGTCCTAGTTTAAAAAATACTTTGTAAATCGTGTGTAGCCAAATCCCACATGTAAAGTCGCATGTAAATTATAAACAAAATATAAACAAAATTGCATATAGCAAATTTAATGGCTAGGTTGGCCCCCTTTGAATTGGGGGAGGGGGAAGGGGAACAGGGGATGAAATAAAAAAATGACTTTAGCCAAAGCTATTCTATCCCCATAAAAACCCCATATAGTGATTAACAAACATAACATTGCTGAATAATTACATAGGTTAAATCGTGACTAGTGCTCAGTGCAACTTAAGTGAAAAACTTGACATCTTTGTAAAACAAGGCAGGTATTTGTATTAATCTTGGTGACCAGGTGCTCATGTCTGTTGATCATGCGGACACTCAGCAACTTCTTTAACCCCTGCGGGGTACTGCCTCCGATGTCATTCTCCTGCCATCCAATGGACACAGCGGATTGTGGCTACCAGGACCTGACTGCTTTGGGCATCCGGGAGATCATGTGCTCACTGTTCGATCACATGATCACAATGTCAACGAAGCTTTGATGAATGAATTTCATTCAAAACAGTTGTAACTCCTATAATGATGCTATGATTGATCCACATCTATCACATGGTACCTGGGGCAATCACAGCACCCTTTACCATGTGATAGCTGTGGGCCAATCACAGCACACAATAGTAAATTGTAGCTGTTATTAATGTAACCCATTCATGATAGTTCAAAACATTGCTGTTACAGTGATCAAAGTGTGGGGAAAAAATCCCTGATCACCCCCCAGAATAGTACAGTGTTCCTATGGTGACACTGAACTACTCTGATGAAAGTATGATAAAGTATATAAAAAAAAGGCAAAAATGGAAAAAAAAAATTGAATAACGATGTTTTTTTTGTTCATTTTTTTTTTTTAACATACTGTCACCAGTCAGTAACCTTGATCACTGCCTCACTAGTCATATGATGATGCTGTACTGCACTGATCACAGTATGTAAAAAAAAAAAACAAAAAAAAACTTTATTTTATTTCTTTATTTTCCAAAAAATTGTGACAAAATATTATCATTTCAAAAAGCTTGCCATGCCTCTTACTAAACACCTCAGACTGACTACTTTCTAAAAAGGGGCCATTTGGGGGATATCTGTACTGTCCTGACATTTTAAGTACCTCAAGAATTGAGATAAGCTGTTGTCAGTACATCGGGATAGATCAATTTTCAAATATACCGTATGTACTCGAGTATAGGTCGATCCGAGTATAAGTCGAGACCCCTAATTTACCACAAAAAAATGGAAAAAACGTATTGACCCGAGTATAAGACGAGGGTGAGAAATGCAGCAGCTACTGTAAGTGGAAAAGAGGGTCAACAATGCCCATCTGCAGCTGTATACCTCCCTGTGTCCTGTGCATGTGTCCTGTGTATATGTGCATGTGTCATGTGTCCTGTGTATATGTGTCCTGTGTATATGTGCATGTGTCCTGTGCATGTGTCCATCCTACCTGTGTCCTGTGCATGCCTCCGTGTGCCGCTCTGCACCGATCAGCGTGTGCTATTACTATTCGGCGGCCATTCACTGTTCAAAAGCCGCGCCTCCTCCTCGTCCACGATAGGCAGAAAACTCTATTTTCCATCAGTCAGCGGTCAGCCTATCACAGACATTCTCTCATCCTCATACCACGGACGAGGATGAGAGAATGTCCGTGATAGGCTGTACACTGACTGCTGGGAAATGGAGTTTTCTGCCTATCATGGACGAGGAGGAGGCACAGCTTTTGAACAGTGAATGGCCGCTGAATAGTAATAGCACACGCTGGCCGCTATCTGCCTGCATGACACGCCGATCATGTAGGCAGACGGTGGTGACTCGAATATAAGTGGAGAGTGGCACTTTCAGCCCAAAAAAAAGGGCTGAAAATCTCAACTTATACTCGAGTATATACCGTATTTCCTATAGTTTGTAGACGCTATAACTTTCACCCAAACCAATTAATATACACTTATTGGGGTTTTTTTTTTTTTTTACCAAAGACATGTAGACATGTAGCAGAATACATGTTAGCCTACATTTATGAAGAAATTTTATTGGATATGTTTTTTTAACAGAAAGTAGAAAATATCAGGGTTTTTTTTTTCAAAATGTTCTTTTACATTTATATAGCAAAAAATTAAAAAAAAAACAGTGGTGATCAAATACCACAAAAAGAAAGCTGTATTTGTGTGAAAAAAATTACTGGTATATAGATTTAATTTGCCTACAGTGTATGCATGACTGCAGAAATCCCAGTTAACACTGTACTAAATAGCAAAAAAATGGCTTGGTCATGAAGCGGGTAAAAACCTTCTAGAGGTCAAGTGGTTAAATCACCTTACTGCTGACTGAATCACTACCTTTAGGCTGGGTTCACATTACAGCGATGCGGAACACTGCATGTAATTCGCACAGGAATCTCAGCGCATTCCGGTGCGAATTACATGCGGTGTCTCTGGGGTGCAATTTGAGCCATGGATTTGTATGGCTCAAATCGCACCGCATATGTTCACACCCATACGATTTGATTCTGCAAATCGCACTGCTTTTATCAAACTGATTTTGGGGTGTCGTTAACTTAACATACACTCTGCAATCGGTCATCATGTGCATGTGATTTTGATGCAGTGCGGATTTGCAGTTAATTTTGCTGTGAATTGGCACCACATCTAGTGTGAACTGAGCATTTGTTTCCTCCTGCTAGTCATGTCCTGTACTGTGTTCTTTATCTCAACTTCATAATAAAAATATGGCCCTCCTGAATCTTAAACATCCTATTTGAAAGGTTTCACATCCCCCTTCCCTATGCTTTTCTGGATGCTGTACATCTTAGGTCCCTGAAGTCTCTCCTGATATGTTTTATCCCTCAGACCTTTCACCATTTTTGTTGCCCATCTCTGGATTTAATCTATCCTGTCTCCAGAACCCAACACACTGTATTCTAACTAAAGACCTATATAGTGGAATCAGGATCTCCTTCCTCCTGCTGGTGATCCCTTTGGTGTAGCAACCCAGAATCCTATTCACTTTCTTCACTGCCTGGCCACAATTTTTGCGAATTTTTCAACCATCTGAAATAGCTCTGACCAACTGTACAACCAATGTTGTGATATGCAATTGGATTCTTTATCACAAAGTGCATCATTTTGTATTTAGAGACATTGACCTCAGTTTTCATAGCCTCGACCCATTTTTCTAGCAATGCTAAATCATTTTCCATATTACCAACACCACTAGAAGTATAAATTCTATTACGTACCGTTGTGCTATATTGCGTACAAACAGATTAAACAGAACAGGACCTGGTGCAGAGCTGCGTGATACACCACTAGTGATTGGTCTGTTCAGAATGAACCCCATTTACAACCAAATTCTGATACTTATATTTCAGATAATTGTGTATTAACAGAGCAACTCACACTTTAAGTAGGTTTAAAAAAAAGCCTACTTATTTTTTAAGGGCTTGCAAACTCATTAAGCATAGACAGGAAACTTTATTGGAACCATTCATAAAATCACATATCAAAATGAACATGAACCTTGTAACATAAAGTACACAGGTATACTGCTGTATAATACTGTATATGTGTGAGAATATGCTATAGTTCGCTTAGTCTGCAACGCCTTTCCTAAACCAGACAGGTTTGAGTGAAGACATAGATCAGTAATAACTACATCCTGATCCAACCAGTTTTTCAAGATTTTTCAACCAGTAGTTTATTTTTTTAGAATTTTTTTCCTAAACTATTATGGATATCAGGATGTATACATTTTTTAATACAGTATTTGTTGATTGAATCAAAATTTACCTACCAACTTTTTGCTCATCAAGGATAAGCAGCTATGCATAGCCACAAACTGAACATCTAGACTCCACTCCCCAAAATAAAATATGTGTTCAGCTCATGGATTCATAGTGTTAGACAACTGATAGTCACTCCATAGTTAAAGTTTAACTCGATACAAAACAATTTTGTTAGCATTGATAGATTGGGCAAGGTTTTTTATTTCTGACTGTGACCTAATTGGAGGGAGTTTGCCTCTCTTGCTGTGTGCTCCCCACAGATACTGAAGGCAGCGAAAGCACTTTTCTTAAAGCATTTGTTAACCCCCCCGAACAAAAAAAAAAACGGATCCTGTTCCCTTAAAGCATATTATACAGAACAGTGCTTGTGCTGTGTAATTTGGGCCCCCTGTATCACCTGAAATACTGGGCTGATCCTGCCTGGCTATACCTGTATGCTGACTTTGATATATCAGGGCTGCTGAGCCCTGACACCGTAGTCAGCTTACGTGCCTCCGTCATACGCAGCCTGCTCTACTGTGTCTCCTCTGTCCTCATCCACCCTCCCTGTCTGCTCGTACCAGTGCCCCCCCCCCCCTGCTGCTGCTCTCATATCTGCAGCTAAATGCTGTAACCCCCTCTGTACTATAATAATAAGTGTCCCAGTGTCTGTGTAATGTTAAAAATCTGCTGATCTGTACCTATATGAGCGTGGCTCCCGGCACTCATCTGACTGTCGGCTCTCTCTCCCTCCTCTTCGGCTGACGTCAACGGGAGGGCTCAGCCCCGCCCACTGGAACTGTGAGCCGAGAGAGAAGAGAGCTGACAAGTCAGCTGAGCTCCGGGAACCGAGCTTATGTAGGTACAGATCGGAAGATTTTTTACATTACACAGGCACAGGGACACTTATTATTATAGTACAGAGAGGATGGGAGGATTATGTAAAAGTGGGTTAACAACCACTTTCCAACCAGCCGCCGTCATTATACTGCGTCAGGTCGGCACGATATATTATAGCACTGATCACTGTATGATTGTCAATGGTCAAAAATCACTGATCACCGCCATTAGTAAAAAAAAAAAAAAAAATAATAAAAATGCCATAAATCTTTCCCCTATTTTGTGGACGCTATAACTTTTACGCAAACCAATCCATATACGCTTATTGCAATTTTTTATTACCAAAAATATGTAGAAGAATACATATCGGCCTAAACTGAGGAAAAAATTTGCTTTTTGTAAAAAAATTTGGGGATATTTATTATAGCAAAAAGTACAAAATAATGTGTTTTTTTTTTTTTTTAAATTGTCGCTTTTTTTTTGTTTATAGCGCAAAATTAAAAAAAAATCGCAGAGATGATCAAATACCACCAAAAGAAAGCTCTGAAAAAAAAGGACATCAATTTTGTTTGGGTACAGCGTTGCATGACCACGCAACTGTCAGTTAACAACTTGAGCCCCGGACCATTATGCTGCCTAAGGACCAGAGGTCTTTTTCCAATTTGGCACTGCATCGCTTTAACTGCTAATTGCGCGGTCATGCAATGCTGTACCCAAACGAAATTTGCGTCCTTTTCTTCCCACAAATAGAGCTTTCTTTTGATGGTATTTGATCACCTCTGCAGTTTTTATTTTTTGCGCTATAAATGGAAAAAGACCGAAAATTTTGAAAAAAAATGATATTTTCTACTTTTTGTTATAAAAAAAATCCAATAAACTCAATTTTAGTCATACATTTAGGCCAAAATGTATTCGGCCACATGTCTTTGGTAAAAAAAATGTCAATAAGCGTATATTTATTGGTTTGCGCAAAAGTTATAGCGTCTACAAGCTAGGGTACATTTTCTGGAATTTACACAGCTTTTAGTTTATGACTGCCTAAGTCATTTCTTGAGGTGCTAAAATGGCAGGGCACTACAACCCCCCCCCCCCAAATGACCCCATTTTGGAAAGTAGACACCCCAAGGAAATTGCTGATAGGCATGTTGAACCCATTGAATATTTATTTTTTTTGTCCCAAGTGATTGAATAATGACAAAAAAAAAAAATATTTACATAAAGTTGTCACTAAATGATATATTGCTCACACAGGCCATGGGCCTATGTGGAATTGCACCCCAAAATACATTCAGCTACTTCTCCTGAGTATGGGGATACCACATGTGTGGGATTTTTTGGGAGCCTAGCCGCGTACGGGACCCCGAAAACCAATCACCGCCTTCAGGATTTCTAAGGGTGTAAATTTTTGATTTCACTCTTCACTGCCTATCACAGTTTTGGAGGCCATGGAATGCCCAGGTGGCACAAACCCCCCCAAATGACCCCATTTTGGAAAGTAGACACTCCAAGCTATTTGCTGAGAGGCATATTGAGTCCATGGAATATTTTATATTTTGACACAAGTTGTGGGAAAGTGACACTTTTTTTTTTTTTGCACAAAGTTGTCACTAAATGATATATTGCTCACATAGGCCATGGGCTATGTGGAATTGCACCCCAAAATACATTTAGCTGCTTCTCCCGAGTATGGGGATACCACATGTGTGGGACTTTTTGGGAGCCTAGCCGCGTACGGGACCCCGAAAACCAATCACCGCCTTCAGGATTTCTAAGGGTGTAAATTTTTGATTTCACTCTTCACTGCCTATCACAGTTTCGGAGGCCATGGAATGCCCAGGTGGCACAAACCCCCCCAAATGACCCCATTTTGGAAAGTAGACACTCCAAGCTATTTGCTGAGAGGCATATTGAGTCCATGGAATATTTTATATTTTGACACAAGTTGCGGGAAAGTGACACTTTTTTTTTTTTTTTGCACAAAGTTGTCACTAAATGATATATTGCTCACATAGGCCATGGGCTATGTGGAATTGCACCCCAAAATACATTTAGCTGCTTCTCCCGAGTATGGGGATACCACATGTGTGGGACTTTTTGGGAGCCTAGCCGCGTACGGGGCCCCGAAAACCAATCACCGCCTTCAGCGTTTTTAAGGGCGTGAATTTTTGATTTTACTCTTCACTGCCTATCACCATTTCGGAGGCCATGGAATGCCCAGGTGGCACAAAACCCCCCCAAATGACCCCATTTTGGAAAGTAGACACCCCAAGCTATTTGCTGAGAGGCATGGTGAGTATTTTACAGCTCTCATTTGTTTTTGAAAATGAAGAAAGACAAGAAAAAAAATTATTTTTTTTCTTTTTTCAAATTTCAAAACTTTGTGACAAAAAGTGAGGTCTGCAAAATACTCAATATACCTCTCAGCAAATAGCTTGGGGTGTCTACTTTCCAAAATGGGGTCATTTGGGGGGTTTTGTGCCACCTGGGCATTCCATGGCCTCCGAAACTGTGATAGGCAGTAAAGAGTGAAATCAAAAATTCACGCCCTTAGAAAGCCTGAAGGCGGTGCTTGGTTTTCGGGGTCCCGTACGCGGCTAGGCTCCCAAAAAGTCTCACACATGTGGTATCCCCGTACTCAGGAGAAGCAGCAGAATGTATTTTGGGGTGTAATTTCACATATTCCCATGGCATGTTTGAGCAATATATCATTTAGTGACAACTTTGTGCAAAAAAAAAAAAATTTGTCTCTTTTCCGCAACTTGTGTCGCAATATAAAATATTCCATGGACTCGACATGCCTCTCAGCAAATAGCTTGGGGTGTCTACCTTCCAAAATGGGGTCATTTGGGGGGGTCTTGAACTGTCCTGGCATTTTATGCACAACATTTATAAGCTTATGTCACACATCACCCACTCTTCTAACCACTTGAAGACAAAGCCCTTTCTGACACTTATTGTTTACATGAAAAAGTTTTTTTTTTTTGCAAGAAAATTACTTTGAACCCCCAAACATTATATATTTTTTTAAAGCAAATGCCCTACAGATTAAAATGGTGGGTGTTTCATTTTTTTTTTCACACAGTATTTGCGCAGCGATTTTTCAAACGCATTTTTTGGGGAAAAAACACACTTTTTTAAATTTTAATGCACTAAAACACACTATATTACCCAAATGTTTGATGAAATAAAAAAGATGATCTTAGGCCGAGTACATGGATACCAAACATGACATGCTTTACAATTGCGCACAAACGTGCAGTGGCAACAAAATAAATACATTTTTAAAAGCCTTTAAAAGCCTTTACAGGTTACCACTTTAGATTTGCAGAGGAAGTCTACTGCTAAAATTACTGCCCTTGATCTGACCTACGCAGTGATACCTCACATGCATGGTGCAATTGCTGTTTATGTTTGACGACAGACCGCCGC
This sequence comes from Lithobates clamitans, assembly GCA_037952925.1. Classification (NCBI taxonomy): domain Eukaryota; kingdom Metazoa; phylum Chordata; class Amphibia; order Anura; family Ranidae; genus Lithobates; species Lithobates clamitans. The sequence continues at coordinate 1,295,487 of JBBGZY010000318.1, forward strand.
TTGCGTTCGCCTTAGCGCAAGAGCAGGGGGCGACAGGGGTGCTTTTTTTTTTTTTTTTCTTTATTATTTTTTTGCTTTTTTATCTTTTTTTTAAACTGTTCCTTTCATTTTTTTTTTTTAAATCATTTTTATTGTTATCTCGGGGAATGTAAATATCCCCTATGATAGCAATAGGTAGTGATAGGTACTCTTTTTTGAAAAAATTGGGGTCTATTAGACCCTAGATCTCTCCTCTGCCCTCAAAGCATCTGACCACACCAAGATCGGTGTGATAAAATGCTTCCCCAATTTCCCAATGGCGCTATTTACATCCGGCGAAATCTAAGTCATAAAATGCTCGTAGCTTCCGGTTTCTTAGGCCATAGAGATGTTTGGAGCCACTCTGGTCTCTGATCAGCTCTATGGTCAGCTGGCTGAATCACCGGCTGCATTCTCAGGTTCCCTGTTGAGACAGGAGAGCCAGAGAAAAACACGGAAGACGGTGGGGGGGGGGGCATTCCCTCCCACGGCTTGTAAAGGCAGTCTAGAGGCTAATTAGCCGCTAGGATTGCTTTTACATGAAAGCCGACCGCTGGCTGAAAAGAATGATACCAAGATGATACCTAAACCTGCAGGCATCATTCTGGTATAACCACTCAAAGTCGTGAATGGCGTACCTGAAGACAAAAAAATGGTTAACAATGGTTAACAATAAAGCACAGTAAACAGTAAAGTATAAATAATTACATACCTGAAAAACAAACATGATAAAACATAATAACAATAAAACATTGCAGAATAGAATACAGTAAAAAAAAGAGCAGAACAATAGAGAGAGAGAATAGAGAGAGAGAACAATAAAACGACAACTACCGTATTTATCGGCGTATAACACGCACGGGCGTATAACACGCACATTCATTTTAAGAGGGAAGTTTCAGGAAAAAAACTTAAATTTTTAATAAGGAACTTTGAAGCAAAATAAGGGTCAGTGCCCATCTGCAGCCTCACCATTGCCATCAATGCAGCCTGATCAATGCCCATCTGCAGCCTCACAAGTGCCATTAATGCAGCCTCATTAGTCTACATCAATGCAGCCTCACCATTGCCATCAATGCAGCAGCCTCACCACTGCTATCAGTGGTCCAATGGCGGCCCAGGAGACGGGACTTTCTATTACAGAGGCGGCCAAGTAAACAGGAGATTCTTACTGTATTTAATCTGACGGCGCTCATCCCATCCCCCTCCCTGTCCCCTCAGAGGCAGCTAAAATTGAAGTATTGGCATATAACACGCACGCGCTATTTGCACCCGATTTTCATGATGAAAAAGTGAGTGTTATACGCCAATAAATACAGTATTTTTTTTTTAATTTTATATATATTTTTTTTTTTTACACTTTTTTTGTAACTAACTTTTATAACTGTAACCGGTTCCAGGTTCGGGTCTCTCAAAATGCGATGGCATCTTGGGAGACCTCTGTGAAAGTGTGCCTAGTCTGTGCAATGCTGTACCCTACGCTAATACTCAACTAGTGCATGGTAGCGTTCAAAACATTCACCAATGCAAAGACCAGGATTGTCAGGACAGGAGGGACAATAATAGCGGGTGTCACGCCTATATCTGCGCTTGCTGCAGACACAACATCTTTTTGGGGGGGTTCGTTGGGTAGGGGTACTCGGGAGGACATAAAAATGCCTCTCATGCAGCCGACTGCATTTGGTTGGGGATGTGAATGGGGGAAGTACGGGCGCTGCAGAAGCGGTGGGTTCCCAATTAGGATTGGCGAATGCAGCAGGAAGGGCACTATGGGCATGACGGGCCTGTGTTTGTCTTTTTGGTGGCAGCGGGACACTACTTGTGCTTGCCACCTCACCAGCTTGAACTGCACTTATGGGACTCGCCACGTCACCAAGTGTTACTGTTACTGCAGCGCTGGTTTGACTACGACCGGGGTGTACTAGGCCGCTGGTGCTTGCCAGTTCAATAAAAAGCTTCCAAAAAAACTGTTGGCGATCACAGGGATCAGGCCTGACTCTGCGAACGCTGCAGTTATGCGTTTAGTGTTTTGTAAGTGACAGTGATCGATACTTCACTTGGGTGGGCTGGGCTGGGCCGGGTGGAGGGGCAAAACGCAGGTGCTAGCAGGTATCTGGGCTGATCCCGCTAACACTGCGTTTTTGGGAACCCTAAACTGCTGGGGACGCTAGTATAGATCTGATCGGATCAGATATTGATCCGTTCAGATACTATACCACTAAGGGAGGTGTATGCTGCGTGCGTGGGTGTTAGTGGTACTGGCGCTAACCTGACGCTGCCTGGGGCCGGTGCTTGCTAGTTCACCAAAATGCTACCAAAAAAACTGTTAGCGATCGCAGGGATCAGGCCTGACTCTGCGAACGCTGCAGTTATGCGTTTAGTGCCTTGTAAGTGACAGTGATCGATCGATACTGCACTTGGGCTGGGCCGGGCGGAGGGACAAAACGCAGGTGCTAGCAGGTATCTGGGCTGATTCCACTAACACTGCGTTTTTGGGAACCCTAAACTGCTGGGGACGCTAGTATAGATCTGATCGGATCAGATATTGATCCGTTCAGATACTATACCACTAAGGGAGGCGCATGCTGTGTGCGTGGGTGTTAGCGGTACTGGCGCTAATCTGACGCTGCCTGGGGCGACGCATATCACCGCCGGGCGATCGGGGGGCTAAACCTTTATTCGGTAATAAACGGCGGGTGCCCTGACACTATAAAAAATAAACGAACTAACCAGCGTCACCCGTAACGGTTATACGGTGATCAGTGGTGAAAGGGTTAACTAGGGGGCAATCAAGGGGTTAAAACATTTATTAGGTAGTATATGGGGGTCCCTGTCGCTATAAAACGCTGACGGCGAACCTAAATATTTACCTCACTAACTAGCGTCACCAGCGACACTAATACAGCGATCAGAAAAATGATCGCTTAGTGACACTGGCGACAGGGGGTGATCAAGGGGTTAAAACTTTATTAGGGGGGGTTAGGGGGGTATCCTAGACCTAAAGGGGGGTAATACTCACTGTCCCAACACTGTAACTGTCACAAACTGACACCAATGCAGTAATCAGAAAAAAAAAACTGCTGGTGTCAGTTTGTGACAGGGAGGGGGTGATTGGGGGGGATCGGGGGGCGATCGGGGGGGGGGGGAATCGGGGTGTTTTGTATGCCTGGCATGTTCTACTGTGTTGTGTAGTGTTGGTGCACTCACAGTGAAGTCTTCTCTCCTCGGCGCTGCAACGGAATACCGAGCCGAGGAGAGATGACATCATTTCCTTTGCTGCTGTTTAGCATACAGCAGCAAAGGAAGTGATCTGATTGGCCGGCGGCGATCGCGAGGGGGGGGGCCACGAACGGATGGCCTCCCCCTCACCTCCGATCGCCGGGGGACAAAACGGGACCGCCTCGGGCACCAGTGGGGGGTCCGATCGGACCCCCCACCCGCGGGAGGCAAATCACGTACATGTACGTGATTTTGCCTGCCCGTGCCGCCTTGCCGACGTACATCGGCGTGAGGCGGTCCTTAAGTGGTTAAAGTGCCGTATCGCAAAAAATGGCCTGGTCATTGAGCAGCCAAATCTTCCAGGGCAGAAGTGGTTAAGAAAGTGCTGAATATTGTATATTGCAGGGTTCAGCTTTAAGCGGAGAGCTTGCAGAGAGGTGATCCAAATGCCAAAATTTGTTTAAGGGCTTCCTGCCCTTGTTTATTTATCAGCGTTGCATAATAACACGACCAAAACAGGAGGTTCCTTTGCAGGGGTTACAGTCACAATTCAAAATCCAATAAAAGTTATGTAGCCTAGTTGATAATAATGAGACTGCACTGGGTCCACTCAGACTTTGCTAACATGTTTCAATACAGCCAGCATGCATCCTTCCACAACAACACTGATTATCCCAGGAAGAAGACAAATTATACTCAAGGTGGGGAACAAGGTGTGGCTAGTGCTTAACCCCCTGTATACTACTACAGACCTTTCACTGCTACCAGTTTATCTTATGAAATTCTAAAACCTATGCAGCAGGCACTTGCAGTCCTTGGCCTGGGCCATCCATTTTAAGGGAGCATGCTCTGTGATGAGTCTGTAGCAGCATCCCTTCAAGTAGTATCAGGGAGAAAAAAAACTCGCGCATTAGAACTGCATTCAGACATAGTCCACCCAACTGTAAAAACAAACGTCTCTTTAAAAGACACAATCACAACCATCAAGTAGAATTGTAGAGCCTCTAAGGCCCACTTAATGGCCAAACACTCTCTCTCCACAATGCTATAATCACTCCCTGCAGGGATCAGCTTCTGACTCAAACAGCTCACCGGTGTTCTTCTTCACCTACCACTTTGGATAATACAGCCCCCAGTCCTATACCTGAGGCATCGGTCTGGATCACAAATTCTTTGTTGAAGTTTGGGGCTAACAGCACTGGTAGAGTTGCCACCTCATCCTTTAAACCCGAACACATATGAATTACACAGGCTCTGTGGCTGATTAAGGTGCTAATTAATCTCACTTGGTGCCCTATCTGCATTGAATTAGCCTCAGAACCTGTCAATTCATATGTGTTCGGGTTTAAAGGGATGAGGTGGCAACCCTAAGCACTGGCTTTCTTCACAGAGCCTGCTTTAAACTTTGAAAAGCTTATTCAGCTTTTGGATTCCACTTAACTACTACAGAGCAGTTCTTGCCATTGGTCGGGTCAATTATGGGTACTGCCATTGTGGCAAAATTTGGGATGAACCTAAGATAATACCCAACCATACCCAGGAGAGTTCTCCCTTGTTTCTTGGTGACAGGAGCAATCTAATTCTTGATTGCTTCTACCTTTTAGATTTGGGGTATCATTAGACCCCGCTCAATGATGTATCCAAGATAACGGGCCTCTTCAGCGCTTATAAATACATGCGGTCAGGAAGCTCTTAAACACACTGTGATATTTGGATCTGCAAGCTCTCCGCTTTAATTGTTACAATTACAAATGTTTAGGCATTCTAATGTTTACTTTTCTTTGTTTGTATTGGCATGACACAAAAAAGTAGAGAAACAAAAAGCCAAATCTAACACATTCCACGCAAAACTCCACAAATGGACTGGACAACTTTATTAGCACTTTCTCAAAATTGTAATAAATAATTGCATTCCAAGTTTGTGATGCTCCTGTAATTTGTAATTAACTACTTCAATACAGGGCACTTTCACCCCCTTCCTCTCCAGGCCAATTTTCAGCTTTCAGTGCTGTCGCAATTTGAATGACAATTGCGTGGTCATGCAGCACTGTACCCAAATGAAAATTGTGTATTTTTTTTCCCCACAAATAGAGCTTTCTTTTGGTGGTATTTGATTACCACTGGGGTTTTTATTTTTTGCGCTACAAATAAAAAAAAGTTCTGAACATGTTGAAAAATAATAACGTTTCTGTTACAAAACTTTGTAAATAAGTAAGTTTTCTCCTTCACTGATGATTAGCACTGATGAGGCTACACTGACGGGCACTGATGAGGTGGCACTGAAAAGCACTCATAGGTGGCACTAATAGACAGCACTGATCAGGAGGCACTGGCAGGCATCACTGATGGGCACAGAGTGCCATCCCTAATAGGTGCTGAAGGGCATTCCTGGTGGGCTCTAGTGGGCATAACTGGTGGTCTGCAGTGGGCATCCTCGATGGGTCTGCACTAATAATCAATGTGCTGATTATCAGAGCAGACCTCCCCATCAGGAAAGCGGCCAATCGGCTCTCCACTCGCGCCTGTCAGCGAGAATAGAGGAAAAGCCCATAAACGGCACTTCCTGGTTACCATGTGATGAGCTATGATTGGACACAGCTGATCACATGGTAAAGAGCCTACATCATAGGCTCTTTACCTAGATTGGAGATGTGGTGTGTGAGACAGACACACTGCACTACCGATTGCCGTGCTGAGCTCCCCAGCGGGCCAGTGCTAGCGACTTATCCTGCTTGACGTCATATGACATCAAGTCAGGATAATACAACCACTTTGCGCCCGTCAATTTGCTATATGGCGGACGGGAAGTGGTTAAACTCACCTGCATCAATTAACAGGTGCTGACAATTAAGAAATCACACTGCAACCAGTTAAAATGGTGAAAAATAGACTCAACCTTTCTGTTGTGTGTCTCTGCATGCCACACGGAGCATGGAAAAGAGAAAGAGCAGCAAAGAATTGTCTGAGGATTTGAGAACAAAAATTGTGGAAATACATGGACAATCTCAAGGTTACAAGTCCATTTCCAGAGATCTTAATATTCCTGTGTCCACTTTGTACAATATTGTCAAGACGTTTACAACCCATGGCACTATAGCTAATCTCCCTGGACGTGGACGACAGAGAAGAAATGATCAAAGACTGCAACAAAGGATTGTTCAAATGGTGGATAAAGAACCTCAATCAACTCCAGACAAATTCTAGCTGACCTTCAGGCACAGGGTACAACTGTGTCAGTTCACACTATACATCACCATCAGAATGAAAAGGGACGCTATGGTAGGAGACCCAGGAGGACCCCAATGCTAACACAGAAACATTAAAAAAAACAGATTGGAGTTTGTGAAAACCTACCTGAGGAAGCCAAAATTTCCTTTTGGGAGAACGTGCTGTGGACAGATGAAACAAAATTACAGGTTTTTGGTAAAGCCCATCATTCTACTGTTTTTGGAAAAAGAAATGAGGCCTTTAAAGAAAAGAATACAGTCTCTACAGTCAAACATGGTGGAGGGTCACTGATGTTTTGGGGTTGCTTTGCTGCTTCAGGCACTGGATGTCTTGACCATGTGCATGGCGTTACAAAATCTTAAGACTACCAAATAATTCAGGGGTGCAATGTAGGGCCCAGTGTCAGAAAGTTGGGTCTCCATCAAAGGTCATGGGACAATGACCCAAAACACATGTCAAAAAGCACCCAGAAATGGTATAAGACAAAGCACTGCAGAGTACTGAACTGACCAGCAATGAGTCCAAATCTAAGGCTGCATTCACACGTGATTCTGCCCACGATTTCAAAGCGCCCAGGTGTGAATGACAAATCGCACAATTGAATGGCACCTAAAAACGCGGTGCGGTTCTGCTGCGATAGTCATGTAATAAATCGCGCTACAATTGCAGCAAACTGCATCGTGTGAAGCATGTCGCCCAAAAGAAGCTCCCAAACTTTTTTGGGGCGACAAGCTTCACGTGATGCAATTTAACACAACAATCGCAGCAGAACCGCACCGCATTTTTGGATGCCATTCAACTGAAAGGCATCTGAAATGTGCGTTGTGCGATTTGTCATTCACACCTAGGCATTTTGAAATCGTAGCAAATCTGCCTGCGATTCAAAATGCCCAGGTGTAAATGAAGCATGAATCCCATAGAGCACCTGTGGAAAGATCTGAAAACAGCAGTTGGGAAAAGGAACCCTTCCAATCTGAGAGACCTGGAGCAGTTGGCGAAAGAAAAATTCTAGCAGAGAAGTGTAAGAAACTCAATGATGGTTATCAGTTATTTTTTTCAAGGGGTGTGCTACCAAATACTAAAGTGGTTGTTACCTCAGTACAATAAAATCCTCCCATACCCACTGTAACATAACGATATGTGTCCCTGTGTTATATAAAAAATACTGATTTGTACCTATATCAGAGCGTCTCCCGGCGCTCACGTGACTCCTTGGCTGACAGCTATAGTGGGTGGGGCAGATCACTCCCGAAGACGTCAGTTGGGGAGGAGGAGAAACTAGAGAGCCAAGGAGTCATGTGAGCACTGGGAGAAGCTCTGATTTGGGTACAGATCAGCAGCTTTTTTATATAGCACAGGGACACATATCGTTATGTTACAGAGGGAATGGGAGGATTTTATTTTAGTTATGTTAGCAGCAGGGGGGGAGGGGGTGGGCACTGACACAGAGCAGACAGGGAGGGAGGGGGGGAGAGGACTGAAGAGAGGACAGAGCAGGGCTGTGGATAATGGAGGCACGTAAACTTACCATGGTGCTAGGGCTCAGCAGCCATAATGAACCATGGTCAGTTTACAGGGGGGAGGGTATAGCTAGGCAGGATCAGCCAGGTTTTTAAGGTGATAGAAGGGGCCAAAATACACAGCACAAGTACTGTGCTGTATAACATGCTTTAAGGAAACAGGATCTGTGTTTTTTTTTTTTTTTAGAGTAACAAACGCTTAAATTGAGGGTGACAATAATTTTGTCTAGTCCATTTTTGGAATTTTGCGTGGAATGTGTCAGATTTGGATTTTGGTTTCACAAGTTTTTTTTGTGTCATACAAATGCAAACAAAAGAAATAAACATGAAAATGCCTAAACATTTGTACTTGCAACAACTTCCTGGGCGAAGTGGTGCATTATCAGACAGAAATGCAGGGGTGGCAATATTTTTGGCCATTACTGTGTGTGTATATATATATATACACACACAGTATCTCACAAAAGTGAGTACACCCCTCACATTTTTGTAAATATTTTATTATATCTTTTCATGTGACAACACTGAAGAAATGACACTGCTACAATATAAAGTAGTGAGAGTACAGCTTGTATAACAGTGTAAATTTGCTATCCCCTCAAAATGACTCAACACACAGCCATTAATGCCTAAACCGCTGGCAACAAAAGTGAGAACACCCCAAAGTGAAAATGTCCAAATTGTGCCCAAAGTGTCAATATTTTGTGTGGCCACCATTATTTTCCAGCACTGCCTTAACCCTCTTGGGCATGGAGTTCACCAGAGCTTCACAGGTTGCCACTGGAGTCCTCTTCGACTCCTCCATGATGACATCACAGAGCTGGTGGAAGTTAGAGACCTTGCGCTCCTCCATCTTCTGTTTGAGGATGCCCCACAGATCCTCAATAGGGTTTAGGTCTACAGACATGCTTGGCCAGTCCACCACCTTTACCCTCAGCTTCTTTAGCAAGGCAGTGGTAATCTTGGAGGTGTGTTTGGAGTTGTTATCATATTGGAATACTGCCCTGTGGCCCAGTCTCCGAAAGGAGGTGATCATGCTCTGCTTCAGTATATCACAGTACATGCTGGCATTCATGGTTCCCTCAATGAACTCTAGCTCCCCAGTGCCGGCAGCACTCATGCAGCCCCAGACCATGACACTCCTACCACCATGGTTGACGGTAGGCAAGAAACACTTGTCTTTGTACTCCTCACCTGGTTGCTGCCACACACTCTTGACACCATCTGAACCAAATAAGTTTATCTTGGTCTCATCAGACCACAAGACATGGTTCCAGTAATCCATGTCCTTAGTCTGCTTATCTTCAGCAAACTGTTTGTGGGCTTTCTTGTGCATCATCTTTACAAGAGGCTTCCTTCTGGGACAACAGCCATGCAGACAAATTTGATGCAGTGTGTGGCGTATGGTCTGAGCACTGACAGGCTGACCCCTCACCCCTTCAACCTCTACAGCAATGCTGGCAGCACTCATACATCTATTTCCCAAAGACAACTTCTGAATATGACGCTGAGCATGTGCACTCAACTTCTTTGATCGACCATGGCAAGGCCTGTTCTGAGTGGATCCTGTCCTAATCAACCGCTGTATGGTCTTGGCCATCATGCTGCAGCTCAGTTTCAGTGTCTTGGCAAACTTTTTATAGCCTAGGCCATCTTTATGTAGAGCAACAATTCTTTTTTTCAGATCCTCAGAGAGTTCTTTGCCATGAGGTGCCATGTTGAACTTCCAGTGACCAGTATGAGAGAGTGAGAGCGATAAAACCAAATTTAACACACCTGCTCCCCATTCACACCTGAGACCTTGTAACATTAACGAGTCACATGAAACCGGGGAGGGAAATGGCTAATTGGGCCCAATTTGGATATTTTCACTTAGGGGTGTACTCACTTTTCTTGCCAGTGTTTTAGACATTAATAGCTGTGTGTTGAGTTATTTTGAGGGGACAGCAAATTTACATTGTTATACAAGCTGTATACTCACTACTTTACATTGTAACAAAGTGTCATTTCTTCAGTGTTGTCACATGAAAAGGTATAAGTAAATATTTACAAAAATGTGAGGGGGTGTACTCACTTTTGTGATAATATATATATATATATATATATATATATATATATATATATATATTATATATTTTTATCACAAACAGTGAGTACACCCCTCACATTTTTGTAAATATTTTCTTATACCTTTTCATGTGACAGCACTGAAGAAATGACACTTTGTTACAATGTAAAGTAGTGAGTATACAGCTTGTATAACAATGACAGGCTGACCCCCCACCCCTTCAACCTCTGCAGCAATGCTGGCAGCACTCATGCGTCTATTTCCCAAAGACAACCTCTGGATATGATGATGAGCATGCACACTCAACTCCTTTGGTCGACCATGACGAGGCCTGTTCTGCGTGAAACCTGTCCTGTTAAACCGCTGTATGGTCTTGGCCTCCATGTTGTTGCTCAGTTCCAGGGTGTTGGCAATCTTCTTATAGCCCAGGCCATTTTTATGTAGAGCAACAATTCTTTTTTTCAGATCCTCAGAGTTCTTTGCCATGAGGTGCCATGTGGAACTTCCAGTAACCAGTATGAGAGAGTGAGAGTAATAACACCAAATTTAACACACCTGCTCCTCCTTCACACCTGAGACCTTGTAACAATAACGAGTCACATGGCACCAGGGAGGATAAATGGCTAATTAGGCCCAATTTGGACCTTTTCACTTAGAGGTGTACTCACTTTTGTTGCCAGCGGTTTAGATATTAATGGCTGCATGTTGAGTTATTTTGAGGGGACAGCAAATTTACACTGTTATACAAGCTGTACACTCACTACTTTACAATGTAGCAAAGTGTAATTTCTTCTGTGTTGTCACATGAAAAGATATAATAAAATATTTACAAAAATGTGAGGGGTGTACTCACTTTTGTGAGATACTGTTACGTATATATATATATATAGCAGTAACAGTATCTCACAAAAGTGAGTACACCCCTCACATTTTTGTAAATATTTTATCATATCATCTCAACTACTTCAATACACTGTATTATATACTGTACACTGAATGTGTAATATATATATAGTGTAGTGTGTGTGTGTGTATATATATATATATATATATATATATATATATATATATATATACACACACACACACACACACACACACACACACACACACACACACACACACAGTGCAGTCAGTATATAATACAGTATGACAGAATTAAGAAAAAAAACGGCATGGGTCGTACCCGCCATCCCCCCCCAACCCCCCCCCAGTCCATACCAGGCCCTTTGGGTCTGGTATAGATTTTAAGGGGAACTCCATGCCAAAAATTTTTTAAAAACAGCGTGGGGCCCCCCAAAATCCATACCAGGCCCTTTGGGTCTGGCATAGGTTTTAAGGGGAACTCAGGGGTACAACGCTATCTTGGCTCTATATACTGTCCCATCTGCGAAGGTGTACTCTGCAGATATGCTTTCACAAACATTTTACATCACAAATGGCACTCGCCAGGGCTGTCCATTGTCCCCGCTGATTTTGAACATGCTCCCAGAACCACTCGCGGAACACGTTTGCTCAAACCCCCTAATCACAGGACTGACGATAGGAAAAATATCACATAAAATCAGTCTCTTTGCTGATGATGTCATACTAGTGCTCACCAATCCAAATTTCTCCCTTCTTGAAGCCCAAATATTAGACCCATATATTAGTCCCATATATTAGACCTTAAACTGGACGCTATTTCTAGAAACCTGTTACAAGCACAATTCCCCTTTGCTTGGGCTGACCAAAGCATCCCATACTTAGGAATCCACCTTACAAAATCAGTTAAACACCCATTTGCAGCCAATTTCAAACCTCTCCTCGCCAATTTAAAGGTAGAAACACAAGCCATAACCAAACACAACCTTTCTTGGTCAGGTAGACTGGCAGCATTCAAAATGCTACACCTACCTCAAATTCTATACCTATTCAGAACTCTCCCCATACCCCTGCCTAAATACTACTTTAAATCGTTGCAATCCATGCTTAACAAAACCATATGGAATGAAACCAAACCTAGATGCGCGCACTCGACACTTAGAAATCACAGATCGGCGGGGGGGTTCAGGGACAATAGATTTCGAAGACTATCACACAGCAGTGATCCTGGACCAGCTCAATGAGTGGTTCCGCACAAATCCTAACAAGCTTTGGAGCTCAATAGAGCATTCACACCTGCTTCGTCCAAACCTACAATCTTGGTTAATGAGCTCACCCTGGGGTCCGACGGCAACACCTCCCACCATGGGGGCATCAATCTCAGCATGGAAAAAACTAATACACAACAGCAACGACACACCCGACACTCCTCCCATTCCTATCCCTATTGAATCTCTCCACCATCTCTCTCCAGACTTGAATTTAACCCAATGGGCCAAGAAAGGCATCCGAACCATCCAAAATATTCTACTCCTCGACAAACCCAAATCTTTTACCCTCCTGAAACAAGAGTATAACTTACCTCAAACAGAACTCTTCACCTACCTGCGAGTCACGCACTGCCTTAGAGACTCCCACCTTCAGATGTACACTATACATCCTAAAGCATGGGAATATCTAACGTCCTCCATCCCCAAACGCAAAGGCATATCCCTATTCTATAATATCTTACACCACAAACTGCAGTTTATCAAGAAACCCCCCCATATTCACTGGGAACATGACTTAGGTCAGACTTACACGGAACACCAATGGCAGAAAGTGCTCCAGTCAATTTATAAGTCCACAAAATGCGCCACGCTTTGGGAAAATACCCAAAAATTGCATCTCAGATGGTACTTACTCCACATCTTTTGGACATGCCCACGATTGTGTAACTACTGGAACATGATCTTCCAAATACTCTCAGACGTTACACAACAAGACTTACACCCAACACCTGATTTAGCTGTTCTGAACCTCACTATTGAAATAGTACCAACACCATACAGATACATAGTGACCCATATTTTATTGGCTGCAAGATTATGTATCGCAAGACTATGGAAAACGAATACTACCCCCTCCGTTGAACATCTAGATACGGTGAACCTCCACTACAGTTTCGAAATGATGATGGCCTCTAGTACAGGCCTCTTACACACTGTGAAATATAAGTGGAAGCCGTGGGAGTTGTGCTCTGGAGCTGCATCATTCCTTTCATAGCCGAACACCTGACGATCTAGAAACCCTTTCTTATTTTCTTGACAAGCAACATATCATTAACATTCTTTCTTGATAAGTTTTTTTTTAATATTGCTACTGCTTTTGATTATAGGTTCTATTTTACTTCTGATCTCTTTAAGTCAGAGACTGTCCACATAGAGTGCCACCCACCAGGTGAAAAAGTGTTCCAATTAGGGTACCTGGGGTAGTGCTACTCATGCAACAATTAACTTCCACTATCGAAATTGGTAATATGACAGTTCTTTGCTATATGTTATAGCGTTAACTAGATAATCTGTTTATTTGTATACATCTAAACGATTGTAATGTATCTCCTATACAATGTGCACATTGTATTAATATATGTTCTTCGCAAAAATCAATAAAAATCTATGAAATTAAAAAAGTAAAAACCACAAAAGACAGTTGTTGACAATTCCTTTATTAAAAAAAGAGTGACCCCCGCCCCTTCTGACGTCATGTGCCATCTGAGGGGGGCAGGCTCCTCCAGTTACGTCAGCGGGTGGCCCGCCCTTGCCTATATAACAGCTGTCATAGTGAAAAGACAGCAGTCGCCAGGAGGCCTCCCATATTTTCGTTTTTTTTTTTTTTTCTATTTTTCGGGTCCATCAGGTGGTATGATTGATGTACATTGCGGGACACTTTTTTTAATAAAGGAATTGTCAAAAACTGTCTTTTGTGGTTTTTACTATTTGACACTTTTATTGGTGAATGGGTAGGGATACAATGGGGGGGGGGGTCCGATTCCAATAAGCCTCCTGCCCGCAGGCCCCCACAACCACCTGGCCAGGGTTGTGGGGGCGAGGCCCTTGTCTCCATCAGTAACTTGCATATAAGCCTTTAAATTGAGCACTTTTGATTTTTCATGTTCGTGTCCCACTTTAATAGAGTTCGCACAATTTTTTTGCCTGTTCACATGTTCTGGTACAAACTGAACCGGGGGGTGTCCGGCCCATCCCTATTCACCATCTCCGGGGTGGCTGTGGAACGGCTTGCACAGGAGTCCTGTGCGTCTTTGGCTCCGTTTCAGGGCCGAATTCAGGCAAAAATTCGGCCCTGAGCTGCATCCATCGGAGGTGTGAACCCAGCCTTACTCCGATACCCCTCACTAAAATCTAGTGGAAACAATTGCCTTTAGAAGTCACCTAATTAGTAAATATAGTCCACCTGTGTGTAATTTATTATCAGTATAAATACAGCTGTTCTGTGAAGCCCTCAGAGGTTTGTTAGAGAACTTTAGTGAACAAACAGCATCATGAAGGCCAAGGAACACACCATACAGGTCAGGGATTAAGTTGTGGAGAGGTTTAAAGCAGGGTTAGGTTATAAAAAAAATATCCCAAGCTTTGAACATCTCATGGAGCACTGTTCAATCCATCATCCGAAAATAGAAAGTTGTACGGCACAACTGTAAACCTACCAAGACATGGGCGGCCACCTAAATTGACAGGCCAGGCAAAGAGAGTATTACTCAGAGAAGCAGCCATGAGGCCCATGGTAACTCTGAAGGACCTGCCGCGATCCACAGCTCAGGTGGGAGAATCTGTCCACAGGACAACTATTAGTCGTGCACTCCACAAATCTGGTCTTTATGGAAGAGTGGCAAGAAAGCCATTGTTGAAAGAAAGCCATAAGAAGTCCTGTTTGCAGTTAGGGAGAAGTCATGTGGTTGACCCAGCAAACATGTGGAAGAAGGTGCTCTGGCCAGTTGAGAACAAAATTTAACTTTTTGACTGAAAAACAAAACTCTATGTGTGGCGGAAAAATAACACTGCACAAAACTCTAAACACACCATCCCCACCATGAAAGATGGTGGTGGAAGCACCATGTTGTGGGGATGCTTTTCTTCAGCTGGGACAGGGAAGCTGGTCAGAGTTGATGGGAAGATGGATGGAGACAAATACAGGGCAATTTTAGAAGAAAACCTGTTAAGAGTCTGCAAAAGACTTGAGACTGGGGCGGATGTTCACCTTCTAGCAGGACAATGACCCTTCCCTGCATCCAATTTGCATAGCAGGAAGTTGTGACTGGCGCTCTATGGAGCCGGTTCACACATCTCCGAAGCGGCTCTGGTGCGAATTGCACAGGAGACCTGTGCGTCTTTTGGTGTGTTTAGGTCTGAATTCAGCCAATAATTCGGGCTGAAGTCAGACCTGAACCGGTGAATGGAAACGCACGGACCCCTGCTTTGAGCCACACCGTGCTCTAGTGTGAACCCAGCCTAAACATACAGCCAGAGCTACAATGGAATGGTTTAGATCATATTCATGTGTTAAAATGACCCAGCCAAAGTCCAGACCTAAATCCAATTGAGAGTCTGTGGCAAGACTTGAAAATTGCTGTTCACAGACGCTCTCCATCCAATCTGACAGAGCTTGATCTATTTTGTTAAGAATGGGCAAAATTATCATTCTCTAGCTGTGCAAAGCTGGTAGAGACATACCCAAAAGGACTTTCAGCTGTAATTGCAGTGAAAGGTGGTTCTGCAAAGTATTGACTCAGGGGGCTGAATACAAATGCACGCCACACTTTCCACATATTTATTTGTAAAAAAAATTTGAAACCCATGTATCATTTTCCTTCCACTTCACAATTATGTGCCACTTTGTGTTGGTCTATCACATAAAATACATTTAAGTTTTTGGGTGTAACATGACAAAATGTGGAACATTTCAAGGGGTATGAATACTTTTTTCAAGGGTGTGTGTGTGTATGTATATGTATATATATATATATATATATATATTTTAGGGGTGGCCCGTCCATTAAGGTTGCATGGGTGCCGCCCCCACCCTGTCCATCACCGCCTTCCTTATCCATGAGTTCGGCCCCTTTCAGGACACCAGTGCATGGCTTCCAATGCGAAGGGACTGATTTTTTGAAGCACCGATTAGAGGCAGAGGCTCTAATAGGCTTCAATATAGGGTGGGCTCGGGTCCCAGGTGTGTTATAGCAGCGAACTGTTGTGACACTGATCCGCCTCCCGGTCAATCAGAAAGTTGGTTTTGACACCGGTCACCCGACTGGCTGAAAGTACAAGCTATCCTATTAGATGCCTAGGAGGAGGGGGGAGGAGCCGCACGGCGGAACCTGCCGTGGTGCAGAGAGGACACAGGAGCCGCTGCCCACCGGCCATAGGAACCCGCCGCCCATGGGAGCCAGCAACCCGCCACCCGTAGGAGCCCGCAACCCACTGCCCATAAGAGCCCACTGCCCCTAGGAGCCCCCAACCCGCCCATAGGAGCCCGCAACCCGCTGCCTGTAGGAGCCCACAACCCATCTGTAGGAACCCGCTGCCCATAAGACCCCGCAAACCGCCCCTAGGAGCCCACAACCCACTGCCCATAGGAGCCCCCAACCCGCCACCCGTAGGAGCCCCCAACCTGCCCATAGGAACCCGCAGCCCATAAGAGCCCGCAACCTGCTGCCCATAGGAGCCCACCGCCCTGAGGAGCCCCCAACCTGCCCATAAGAGCCTGCAACCTGCCACCCGTAGGAGCCCAAAACCCGAGTATAGGAGCCCACAACCTGCCACCTGTAGGAGCCCGCAACCTGCCCGCATGAACCCCCCGCCCATAGGAGCCCACAATCTGCGGCCCGTAGGAGCCTGACACCCAACCATAGGAGGCCGCAATCTGCTGCCCGTAGGAGCACACAACCTGCTTCACATAGGAGCCCACAACACGCTGCCCATAGGAGCCCGCCACCCCTAGAAGCCCCCAACCCACCCACAGGAGCCTGCAACCCATAGAAGCCCACAACCTGCCGCCCGTAGGAGCCTGCAACCTGCCCGTAGGAGCCCGCAACCCACCTGTAGGAGCCCGCAACCTGCTGCTCGTAGGAGCCTGACACCCACCCATAGGAGCCCGCAATCTGCTGCCTGTAGGAGCACACAACCCGCTGCCCATAGGAGCCTGCAACCCGCTGCCCATAATAGCCCGCTGCCCCTAGGAGCCCCCAACCCGCCCATAGGAGCCTGCAAACCATAGAAGCCCGCAACCTCCCGCCCGTAGGAGCCTGCAACCTACCCATAAAAGCCCGCCACCCACCCATGGGAGCCCGCAACCTGCTGCCCGTAGGAGCCTGAAACCCACCCATAGAAGCCTGCAACCCATAGAAGCCTGCAACCCGCCCGTAGGAGCCCTCAATCATCCATACGAACCCACCACCCATAGGAGCCTGCAACCCGTCTGCTTCCTGCCCGCCTGCAACCTATGGGGTGAGTGTCGGGGTAGGGGGGCGCTGCCGCCACTGACACACACACATAGATACATACATACATTTAAATATACACACAAGCTTCTAGAATCCCTTCCCCATGCAGGCTATGTGCCCCCACGAGTAGTGACCAGTCCTCTCTCCCAGCATAGAAGCAATCTTCCTGTGTATCCCCAGAGATGAAAGAGGCACATTGTCCTCCTCCCACGTCACACTCCCCCTCCTCCATACAGCTAGGACTGTGCTGGCCTCCATGATTCCTCCACTGATCACTCAGGATGGAGGAGGGCTTGCCCCTTAATAGGCTGGGCTTCTCTTCTCCTGACGTCAGGGTGTCCCTGCATTAAGGCATGCATCTGATAACACCATCAGAAGATTAAAGCCATCCGACAAGCGGCCGATCGCGAATTCCCCTGCACTGCCCCTCCAGCCTGACAGGCAGCCATCTGCATCCCCCGAGCGTGCACCGCCGCCGCCTCCTCCACCACCATCTCTCTGCACAGCAGCCAGCATGTCTGTAGCGGGATTGAAGAAACAGTTCCACAAAGCCACTCAGGTAAGGGACGGACACCCGACCGTACAATGCACACAGGAGGGGTGGAGCCCAGCAATACTAATTACTCACACCACGGATCATCTGCACTGCTGTGCTAGAGGCGGCCATCCGGGACACACAAGGTTAAATCTGGAGGAGATCTCCCTGCTATTTATACAGCTACATATAGGAGAGAACAGGATGCCCTACACTGCCGGGTCCAGCTATATGGAATCATATAGAGACACATATATATACCTACCTTGTACACCCCACCACTCACTGCTCTTCCTCCGGAGGGAACACATAGAGAAAATTCCATTTTCTTGCTTGACAGGTTCATACCTGACACTTACATTTGGAGTTCCCCTGATTTGTAAACAGATCAGGGTTGTATACATTTTTCTGGATGTAGATAGTGAGACAAAGGAATGCTCCTAGATCTCTACATATCATTTATTGATTTATTATAGCACCAGCAATTTACAAATATATTATACATTCACATCAGTCACTGTGTTCAAGGAGCTTACAATCTAAGGTCCCTAAATCACATGATGGATTTTGGAAATAAGTGAGAGAAGATCTATTAATGCAGAGAATGTGTGTGTGTGTGTGTGTGTGTGTGTGTGTGTGTGTGTATATATATATATATATATATATATATATATATATATATATATATATATATATATATATATGTATATGTGTGTGTGTGTGTGTGTGTATAATATATTTTACACACACATGACCCATACATAGATGTGTGTGTGTATAATTAATATAAATAATAATAAAAAAAAAAAATATATATATATATATATATATATATATATATATATATATATATATATATATATATATATATATATATACATAATTATACACACATCTATGTATGGGTTGTGTGTGTGTGTGTGTAATATAAAAATATATATATATATATATATATATATATACATACATACATACATACATACATACATACATGCGCACACACACACACACGTATTATTATTACTTATTTCTAAAACCGGAGATCTAAATATTGTAGCGACTTGGTGTGTTGCCACATGACGCTATCAGCTGGGTCCTGTTGATCCCTGGTCATGACGTGACATTATGTAATATTTCCTCTATGCATGCTGATGCCTGAAAACTGCAGGAAAGGACAGCGTCCGTGTTGCCCGTAGCGGCCAATCAGGTTTCTGCTGGCATTTCCTCTTCTGCACAAAAGCAGGAATCGGCATGGCTGTTTTTTTGTTTAAAAAAACAAGATGTTTCTTTTCAGCCAGTGGTCCCTGACTGGGAATTCCGAATGCATATGGTTTTCATTATGTAAGAGGAAAAAAAATATGGAAGTGTGTGCATGAGAAGAACGTGAGTGCACAATTCTGTATGTGGCTCTTACACACTGCACGTAATAACGGAGATTAAGAGATGGCAGGCTTGGCATTGGGAGGATTACTCCATTCTGCAAGCCTGTGGTCTCCGTTTGCTGCTCTAGAGGGATTTTGAATTTGAATTAGAGGCCGCAGCATGTCTGCAGTCACTGAGAGCTTGCCTTCGGGATGCTCCTACAGAGGTGACCTCCTCAGCTCCTTCCTGCTTGCCAAGACTTCATGCGGAGCTATCTGATGACAGCTACATTATTAAACAGGTTGCTGGATTGGGTACCTTGGGTGCTGTTCTGCAGCGAAGAACGTGATGTTGCATTTTGCTTATTATTTTTTAATTTTTTTTCTGCCTAACAATTATATAAATGTAAATTTTTTTTTTCCACCATTGCAAAAGCTAGGTTTTTCTTGTGCAGCAGGTTCTGGTGGAGAATTTGTGTGTTGAACCTTTGCCTCCTCCATAGTGTTTGTCATGGTAATTATATTTACTAGTAGAAAGCCCGCCTGTGTGTTGGCAAGTCTTAGGAAGACAAAAATAGAAAAGCAAGTTTCCACTAGCAACCCAGGGAAGTGAGAAAAAGCCTGCTAAAATCGGCCTCGTTCGATGTGTTTCAACATATGGTGTTAATAGACAACACTATATTTATTTGTCAAGTGTGTTTTCGATAGAGAAAAAATGTAACTAAAACCTACAGTTATGGTTTTGGTTTAATATGAATATCTGACATCATCGCTCTAAAAGTGTTTTGTACAATACAGGAGCATGTTTTCAGGACCCGTATTCTCAATTTGTCTTTTAACGTCTACTAGAAACAGGATTTCTTGGTTGATATAAGCAATAAATCGTTTTTTTTTTTTTTTTTTTTTTAATTTTGTGGATTATTATTCTACAGGTACGCTCATAAATTTACATACCCTGGCAGAATTTATGATTTCTTGGTTGTTTGTCAGAAAATATGAATGATAGCACAAAAACTTTTCTTTCACTCATGGTTAGTGTTTGGCTGAAGCCATTTATTATCAATCAATTGTGTTTACTCTTTTTAAATCGTAATGAAAACACAAATTACCCAAATGACCCTGATCGAAAGTTTTCACACCCTGGTGATTTTGGCCTGATAACATGCACACAAGTTGACACAGGGGTTTGAATGGCTAATAAAGGTAACAATCCTCATCTGTGATCTGTTTGCTGCACTGACGTTTCTGGATTCTGAGTCATGGGGAAAGCAAAAGAATTTTCAAAGGATCTGCAGGAAAAGGTAGTTGAACTGTACAAAACAGGAAAGGGATATAAAAAGATATCCAAGGAATTGAGAATGCCAATCAGCAGTGTTCAAACGCTAATCAAGAAGTGAAAAATGAGAGGCTCTGTTGAAACCAAACCACGGTCAGGTAGACCAACTAAAATTTTAGCCACAACTGCCAGTAAAATTGTTCGGGATGCAAAGAAAACCCCACAAATAACTTCAGGTGAAATACAGGACTCTCTGAAAACATGTGGTGTGGCTGTTTCAAGATGCACAATAGGGAGGCACTTGCAGAAAGATGGGCTGCATGGTCGAGTCGCCAGAAGAAATCCATTACTATGCAAATGCCACAAAGAATGCCACTTACAATACGCCAAACAGCACAGAGACATGCCTCAAACCTTCTGGCACAAAGTCATTTGGAGTGATGAGACCAAAATTGAGCTTCTTGGCCATAACCATAAATGCTTTATTTGGAGAGGCGTCATCAAGGCTTATGATGAAAGGTACACCATTCCTACTGTGAAACACGGAGGTGGATAGCTGATGGTTTTGGGATGTGTGAGCTACAAAGGCACAGTTATTTTGGTCAAAATTGATGGCAAGATGAATGCAGTATGTTATCAAAAAATACTGGAGGAACATTTGCATTCATCAGCCAGGAAGCTGCGCATGGGACGTACTTGGACATTCCAACATGACAATGATCCAAAACACAAGGCCAAGTCGACCTGTCATTGGCTACAGCAGAATAAAGTGAAGGTTCTGGAGTGGCCGTCTCAGTCTCCTGACCTCAATATCATTGAGCCACTCTGGGAAGATCTCAAACGTGCAGTTCATGCAAGACAGCCCAGGAATTTACAGGAACTGGAGGCTTTTTGCCAAGAGGAATGGGCAGCTTTACCATCTGAGAAGATAAAGAGCCTCATCCAGAAATACCACAAAAGACTTCAAGCTGTCATTGATGTTAAAGGGGGCAATACACGGTATTAAGAACTGGGGTGTGTAAACTTTTGATCAGGGTCATTTGGGTAGTTTCTGTTTTTCAATATGATTTAAAAAGAGTAAACACAGTTGACTGATAATAAATGGCTTCAGCCAAACACTAACCACGAGTGAAAAATGTTTTTGTGTTATCATTCATATTCCCTGAAAACTGGCTATATATATATATATATATATATATATATATATATATATATATATATATATATATATCTCACATTCATATCAGTCCATGCCCTCAAGAAGCCTACATTCATTCATACATTCTTACACTCCCTAACTCATTCATTCATTCATTCATTCATTCATACATACATATACTAGGAACAATTTAGACAGGAGACAATTAACCTACCAGCATGTCTTTGGCAAGCCATACACGATTTGAATTTCCTTCTTGTTTCATTCCTGCAACAGGTTGCAGGAAAGAAATTTGCATGATTTCCCCCATCAACACAGACAGTGCTGACAGGGGAATCCCTCCTGACAAGCAATTGTCTGCTCCCGGTGGGGACAGCCATCCCCGTCTGGAGAAGACCGTGATTATTGCTAGCGGTTATAGCAGCCACTAGCGATAATCCCAAGAAAATCTGGCACACTGGTTGTACCCAAATTGATCGATTCATCAACTTGGTACATTCAGCCTGCCCATTAACGGTTCAAATCTCGGCCAGTTCCTGCTGAACAGGCCAAGATTCGAACCATGTGTGGCCAGCCTCTGGAGTGTGGGAGGAAACCAAAGTACCCGGAGGAAACCCATGTAGGCACAGGGAGAACATGCAAACTCTGTGCAGGTAGAGTCGTGGATAAGCCTTTCTCAGTCTTTTCAACACAGAGTAACCCTTGAAATAACTTTCTGGTCTCAGGGAACCCCTGCTCAAAATTACTGTATCTACAACTCATGATAAATTTATGTGATCGTTAGAGGGAAGAATGCTCCTTTTATTTGTGGTCATTGGGAACCCCCCCCCCCCTTACAGATGGCTAAAAAGATCAATGATGTCAGTGGTAATTTATCTGAGAGGCAGAAATTGCTCGTTGTTTAAGGCTACCTAGCAACCTCTGGAGGATCCTTAGGGCTCCATAGAGCCCTGGTTAAGGAACCCTGCTATAGATCATCCCTGTTAAAGTCATCCTAGACTGTTAGGTCCGTGTCAATAGAGTACCTGGGCATTGTGGGGGTAGGCCAAGGGCAGTAAAGCCTTCAAATACCTCATTGCTACAAAAAGTGGCCATCAATTTTAGTGTTTTGCAGACATAAAATCATGCTCTGTATTGCCATGGCAGCACTTCCCCTGCTGACCATTTCCAAGGTAGGCTATACTATAGATCAGGGGCTTCAGTTTCCACCACATGGCCTGACTTTTATGCAAAATTGTCCACCTGGCTCACTGTGTTCTCCATTGCTTGTGTGCAAAGGTTTTAATTCTTTTCAAAAGAAAGGCCTGTCTGCAAATGTTCATGGATCGTTTGTTGAAATTAAAGTGGAACTTCACTATCCCATTCTATTGATTATTTTTAATCCTTCTGCTAACATTAGTAAATAGATAGGGAAGTACGGTATTTATATCATATCATATTTAGTTGTGTTAAACGTGTTTGTTTTTTTTTTTTTTTTACATTTCTTCAGTTACTTCCTGGTTTCGTGCCTAGGGAAATGATGTCATACATTCCAGGAGTCTCCAGGAGGGGAAGAGAGGAGGAGGGGTTTTCTCAGCTAAGCTCACCCTCCTGCATGTATGCACAAGCTAAGGGCAGATGAATTCCAGGAAGTAAATGCTACATGAATCATTTGCTTTTACCCAAGATGGCCATGGCCATAAATGTTAGGGAGTTGTTTTTTAAAGTGATTTCTCAACAAAATCATGGAGACATGGATGGGTGAGTTGCAGTGGCGGCTCGTGCACTGTGGGCGCACAGGCGCTGCCCCCCCATCCATGTGCCCGGTCCCTTTCAGGACTCCGGATGCATAGATTCCTGTGGGAGGGGGTGATACTTTTTGAAGCACCTGATTAGAGCCAGGGGCTCTAATATGCTTCAAAATAGGGTGGGCTCGGGGAGCAGAGAGTGTGCCCTGACCCCACCCAATTGTGTGACGATAGCGAGTTAATTTTCCCTATTTTCACACTAACCTTCCTCCCTGCCAATCAGAAGGCAGGGTGTCAGACCTGTTTCCTGATTGGTCAAAGCGCCAGGCCACACTATTGGATACCTGGCACTTAGGAAGCCGAGCGGATTCAGTGGAGGAGACATATGCTGGAGCGGAGGTCGCCGCCGCTCTGGTGCACTCACTGCACTTAGAGGAGCTGCTGCCTGCCGGTAAGTGCCAGGGGGATCTGTTAGAGCTGCAAGCGTGGGGATTGGGGGTGCTGCCAGAGCCATGAGTGTAGGGGGGGGGGGTCGGACACGAGTGGCTGCATATGATGGGCACAAGTGGCTGCATTTGATGGGCACAGTGAGGCTGCAATTGATGGGGGTGGGGGTCAGTATTCAGTTTCTTTGTGCCCCCCAAAAGTTTTGAGCACCAGCCGCCACTGGTGAGTTTGCTTTGAATATTAAACATAAATTAAATGGTGTATTTGGTTTGTGGTTCTTGGATGCAGTGAATATTGGTCTTAATGGAAACTATATCCCATGTAATGGTTAGCTAAGTAGACAGGAGACTTGTTGGTATTGGGACACTGCAAAGTGAAGATCACCAGAATTGCGGTTTAGGTAATTTTATATCCTATTTAGGAAATGGTAATCACGAAGAGGGGAAGCCCTGATGAATAAGAGCATTACAAGGGCTTGTATCTGCTAAATTAAAGGTGGATTGATGTTGTTGGCCTTTGAAATGCACGAGTCATGTAAGCTAGCATGCTGGCTTTAAATGTGACCTGAATCCAAAACACAAACTGCTTTTTTAGTTTCTAAGTAAATGGCTAATATACTACCCTTAGCTGGTCTCTTCCGTGGCTGAGTAATCTATTAAAGTGGATCTATCACTTCTATTTGAAGAATAGTAACTATTACGTGGCACCATGATGTAAATGATCAGTTTTGTACTACACGATTTTCTTGAGGCTGATGTGTGTTCCATTATTTCAGCATTGTAAGACCTCCTATCATTTGGGTGAGAACTGTGATTTATATGGCAGTAAATATTTAAAGTGATCATTATGTGTTTGTGTGAAGGACATTTTGGTCAATGGAAAAATAACAATAAATGTTTACACTGTTTTGTAGGTTTCTATGAGTTTGTATTCATTTGCATTAAATTTATAATTTTTATATATAAATGTAGGTTGGAAAGCATTTGACCACACAAAATTATTATAACAGGGTTTTTTTTTTTTTTTTTTTTTAAGATGGTGACTAGTTGAGTCATCTATGAACTCATTTGAACTCTTGGACTCAGATGGTGAGATCTAATCTGTATCAGACCCATCCATCTTTAACAGCCATTTATATAGTGATCCCAAGTCACCCTGTTGGATTCATGTTTTTTTGTAGTGCTGGCCATATAACGGATTGAATTTCTGCTGAATATACTGAAAGTCTTTCAGTGGATGGCCCTGTCAGCACCACTTGGCTTGATAAAGGTGGATTTTTTTTTTTTCAGTCAACTTTTAACACAAAGGAGCTAGGCTGCAAAGTGTAAGCTGAAGAGCGCTTGCATCCAATCAGATGCAATCGCTTGTTGAGTATTCTGACAACTGCAAGTTCAGGTCGTCAGAGTACAGCAGCTAGCACTGCAGATTGATCTGTCCATGCTGTTTAGCATACAGAGTCCTATTGAGGGAGTTCTCTCATTCAGCCCCTGGGGATTTCCTTTGAGGAGTTAAACTCTATGATGGTGAATTGTATTCTCCTTGAGGAACAAAACTATGGTGGGGAGACTGAATGGGATTCCACTTGAGGAGTAAAACTCTATGATGGCGAGAAGGAATGGGACTCCTTTTACGGAGTGAAACTTGATGATGGTGATAAGAAATGGGATTCCAGGAGTAAAACTCTGATGGCTAGAAGGAATGGGATTCCACTTGAGGAGTAAAACCCTGTATTGTTAAGGTATACGATTCCACTTGCGGAGTAAAAGCCAATGGTAGTGGTAAGGAAGAGGATTCCACCTGAAGAATAAAACTTTGAGGTGGTGAGAAGGAATGGGATTTCACTTGAGGAGTGAAACCCTATGATGTTAAGAAGGTATATAATTCCACTTGCAAAGTAAAACAAAATGATGGTGGGAAGGTATAGGATTCCACCTGAGGAGTAAAACTTTGGTGTGGTGAGAAGGAATCCTACTTGAGGAGTAAAATGCTAAGATGGCTGGAAGGATTGGGATTCAATTTGAGGAGTAAAACCTGATGATGGTGGGAAGGAATGGGATGCCATCTGAGGAGTGGTAGTGAGATTCCCTCAATAATTCTTGAGAACCAAAAACAATCCACAAGTATTTTAGGTTCACTGGTATTTAGGTTAGGTTCAAACTAGTGCGGGTCATGAATGCATACATAATCTTGTGCGTTCTTGACCCGCACTGAGACGCACTGCACTTAATTCGTAATGGCACCTCAGCGCATCAACTTCAAATCGCATGGTGTTGCATGTGCTGCTAGATTTTTTTCCACGTCTCTCATGGGTACAGCAGCCTATTCAAGTGAATTGACTGCTGTACACAAGACATGTGCATGTAAATTTGCCACAGTAGTATGAACCGGCACTTAGCAAAGCCTAAACTTGCAATTTAAGGTGGCATGACCCTTAAAACACAATGTAAAGTAATGAAAATATTATGCTTACCAACACTACAGTTTTCTTCCTGGAAAACTTTGTGACTGGGCTATTGTAATGAGCCATTAAAAGCAATGAGAGTATAAATAGCTGTGGCTGTATTGTATCTGCTTTTATCCTCCCACCATCACTTCCACCTAGCTGCATATTAGAGTAGTAAACAATACTTAGAATACAATTACACCTAAATTTCAGGCAGATATGAAAATAATCCAGGTACTTATCTATAAAATGTTACATGCAAGTAAAATGAATTTAATTATAAGTCATTGATTCTGTATTGACATTGGCTTCCTATGACACTCTGCGAAGCAGCACTAGGAGCAGAAGGGTCTTACTCATCAGAGCTCTATTGTCTTGTACAAAGTACGTCCATTACCCTTCCTAAACATGTTTACTAAAAGGGAGAAAAAAAGTGTGGCTATAGAGGAGCACTAGTATTTTGGCACGTAAGACCACTTACGTTCAACTATGTATTCATATGAGGTGGGGAAAATGACGTCATAATCTCTGCCTTGTCCAATTAAAAAATGCCTTGTATTCACAAAAAAAATATAAGATCCTCAAAGGCTGAGGTGCCAGGTGAGTGACCCCCTGTGTTCAGTATACAGAGGGAAAGTTGCTCGAGCAGCACCTGGCAGAGACCAGTACTGACTGTATGTAGCAAAGGCTACTGCAGTGAATTTCCGCCAGTGGCGGGTGCTCTATTAGGGGCGCCGCATGGATTTCAATGGGGGTTTTTTTTTTTTTTGAAGCACATGATTAGACCCTGAGGCTCTAATTGGCTTCAAAAAAGGGTGGCTTCGGGGTGCAGAGAACTGTGCCCCAAGCCCACCCAGTTGTGTGACAATAGCGAATTAATATTCATTATTCACTTCCTGCTTTTCCTCCCGGCCAATCAGGAAGCCGGTCTTAAGGCTGCCCCACCACTGTACAACCCTGCTCATCTGCCCCACCACTGTACAACCCTGCACATCTGCCCCACCACTGAACTTATCTGCTCATCTGCCCCACAACTGTACCTCCTGCACATCTGTTACCCCTGCTCTTCTGCCCACCACTGTAACCCCCTGCTCATTCCACCGATGGACCTCCTTTCTCCTCAGCACATCTTCCCCCAGCTCTGTACCCCCTGCTTCTCTGCCCCACTGCTGTAACCCCCTGCTCATCTGTCCCACCAATGTACCTCCTTTCTCCTCTGTCCCAACACTGAACCCCCCCTGCTCATCTTTCCCACCACTGTAACCCCCTGCTTTTCTGTCCCACCGCTGAACCCCCTTCTCATTCCTCCCACCACTGTTCCCCCTTGCTCTTCTGTCCCACCACTGTAACCCCTTGCTCTTCTGTCCCACCACTGTACCTTCCTCCACATCTGCTCCACTGCTGTATCCCCATGCTCTTCTGTCTCCCTACTAAATCACCTTCTCATCTGCCCCACCACTGTAACCCGCTTTCTCATCTCCACATGTGCCCATCTGTCTCGCCTCTGTTCCCCCTGCTCTCCTGCCCCACCACTGTAACCCCCTGCTCTCCTGCCCCACCAATACTACACCTTTCACATCTGCCCACTGCTCTACCCCCTGCTTTTCTGCCCCAACACTGTACCCCCCTGCTCTTTTGTCCCACTGCTGAACCCCCTTCTCATCTCTTCCACCGCTGTACCCTCCTGCTCATCTGCTCCACCCTCTTCTCATCTATGATATGTGTGATATGCAGAGTGGTGAAAGGAAGCAGAGTCGAGACACATCTACCTGTCCTGGCACACTCATCCTGCTGATCCACCTCTCGCATCCAGCCCACGTGCTTGTATGTGATGTATGGCAGGGCTTGACAAATTTGCTTGGAATCTAGGAGCCAGCTAAAAAAGTTAGGAGCCAGGTTTTTTTTAAACGACCGACAAAGCTTTATTCTCAATATAAAAAATAACTAATCTTAAATTTACACAGAAAGACCGCCCCGCTAGAGGCCCAAATAGCGTCACTAAAACGACGGTAAAGCAGCGCTTTACCGTCTCTAAGGCTCTAAGGGTCCAATCAGGTCCGCCTGAAAAACAGACAGGCGAACCTGATCAGCCCGTGTGAAAGGGGCCAAGCAGGGAGATAACAAATAAATTCATTTTAATTAGGAAAAAAATAAACAGTTTTTTTATATAAATATAAATAAATAAAAATAAAAGCTATTACGAAAAAAAAAAATGCTATCCCCACATTCACTTCCTTCTCTTCTCCACTTTGGGAAGGAGATGGGCGGGCAGGGAAAACAGGCAGGTATTTCGCATTAGCATTGCATTAGCATTGCTGGTTGTAATACCAACGGCCACCACAAGATGGCGCCAGATTCCAGAAGGATTTCAGAAGGACCGAAGAAGGCCGCAAAGCCGCGGCCTCAATTACCGACGCGATCGCAGGGGGGGGGGGGTCGGAGTACGCACAGAGACAGGATACCCCCAGCTGTGCCGCCCCAGGCACCAGGTCGCTAATTCTAGTCGCAAATGCGACCTGGCGCCCGGGGTTTGTCGAGCCCTGTGTATGGGATGTATGAGATGTATGTGATGTCACATACAAGCATCTCGAATGGATGCGCAATGATGAGCTCAGGTCAGGGGCATTTTCTGAAAGCAGTGGGCCTGTGTGCAGGATCATAAGTTGGGCCTCCGCAGCTGAGAAGGAAACATTGGGTGTGATTTTCATTGCGCTGAATACTGGCTGTGGCTTAAAGGGACACAGAGTGCAGGGGTTCAGTAGTAAGGGACACAAAGGTTCAGAAATAATTTCAACAAAGTTCCTAGAAGCTCAACAGTAATTACACAAACTGTCACCTGATTGTGGTTTTCTCAATCACCGTGAAATCCCTTCTGAGATTGGTAGTGGCAACCAAAGGAGTCATATTCCTCCAGATGGTGGACGGGGCTAGCAGGACTGTAATTGGCTTTAGCCGTGGCCAATAAGTCGTCCTCCTGGAAACAGGGACGGCCCCCCTAGCAGAACTGCACCCAAACTCTTCCACATCACAAAAGCTGACAATCGAAGCTACAGCAAAGTTAGAGAGACAATCTTTTACAATGTGTGGGGGCACCCCCTCAGTGCAGATGCGGCGTGGGAAATTCTGAGATTAGAATGCATTACTGTCTCGCTGACACTTCCCTGCGTTGCTCTGCTGATGGGAAGGGAGTCGAGTTCCGGGGGGTTGCCTACCCCTGGGTTAAGGGTTGGTAAACTGCAAAAGATTACATTTTTTTGTTTTTAGGTTTAATACCACTTTTTCTGTTTGTCCACCATGTATCCATATTTTGTGCCAATGTTTTGTCATTTTTGATAATAGTTACAAGACATACAGTAGAGGTTTAGTCATGCTGTGAGTGTTTGAAAGGCAGCTACTTTTGTTCTTTTATAATAGGGGAAAAATCGTTGTCATTATTTTAAAACCGCATGTTTCATATAATAGCTGCTTTAACCTAGGTCAGCTATGCGGCCGAAAAGATGAAGGCATAAAAAAGCTAATCAAGGACAAGCACGAGGCAGAATAGCAAGCTGTCAGTGGTGACAAGCTGACATTCCTGAACAGCATTCTCTCATTTGCACATGTTTTCTTTTTTCGTTTACAAAAGTTTTTATTGAAAGTTTGAACATATATATTTAATGCAGTAAAGGAAGTTTCATATAACAATACAGTGTGGTATATGGATAATGCATGGATAAAACAGTACAAGGATGGAATTGATCATATGATATGATATTGTTGGTAGAGGATTTACTAATATATATCGGGAAATATATCATTCTAAATATTGATAATGACATATAGAGACAATTATTGTTACAGAATTTTTTCTAGGGGAAACGACAATGTTGTCTTTTCGTAGCTTACTCAAGGAAGAATTGTATCCGTGAGGAGTTATGGCAAGATCCAGTGGTTCCATTTTTTATTAAAGATATGCATGCTATCATGAAGCGCATGGTGGATCCTTTCTGAAAGTTTAAGCATTTCCATCCGACACAGAAGTCCATGATAGATTGCTGGTTCTCCAGTTAAGTGCTATCATCCATTGAATTGAGCTGATCAATGAATGTAGCAGTCTAACGCAAGGTATTGGTGTATTGGCATATGGAGCATTGGCATATAGAATGCATATTTGTGGGTTAAGGGGGATTTTATGTTTAGAAGATTCTTCAATTCTGGCCATAGCTGCTTGCCAGATGGGTTTGAGGCGGTCACAACTCCAGAAAATGTGTATGAAATGACCATGTTCTGAGCAGCCCCTGAAACAGTTGGGGGGTGTTTCAGGGTAGAAGGAGTGTATTTTGGTAGGGGTCATGTACCATCTTGAGAACAATTTAATAGGGGATTCCCTAAAAGAGATCGCCCTATTGCTTTTACGGAGATTGTCAATCATGACACTCCATAGCTCAAAGGTGAAAGAACAATCCAACTCAATCTCCCAGTGTATCATTGGAGCAGATTTTTCTGGCATAGAGAGGGAATTTGCACATAATTTCTAGGAATACTCAATATTGAGAAATGAGACAGGATTTACAGGATCTCACAAAAGTGAGTACACCCCTCACATTTTTGTAAATATTTTATTATATCTTTTCATCTGACAACACTAAAGAAATGACACTTTGCCACAATGTAAAGTAGAGAGTGTACAGCTTGTATAGCAGTGTACATTTGCTGTCCCCTCAAAATAACTCAACACACAGCCATTAATGTCTAAACTCTGGCAACAAAAGTGAGTACACCCCTAATTGAAAATGTCCAAATTGGGCCCAATTAGCCATTTTCCCTCCCTGGTGCCATGTGGCTCATTAGTGGTACAAGGTCTCGGGTGTTATCGCTCTCACTCTCTCATACTGGTCACTGGAAGGTCAACATGGCAAAGAACGCTCTGAGGATCTGAAAAAAAAGAATTATTGCTCTACATAAAGATGGCCTAGGCTATAAGCAGATTACCAAGACCCTGCAACTGAGCTGCAGCACAGTGGCCAAGACCATACAGCGGTTTAACAGGACAGGTTCCACTCAGAATAGGTCTCGCCATGGGAAGTTGAGTGCACGTGCTCAGCGTCATATCCAGAGGTTGTTTTGGGAAATAGACGTATGAGTGCTGCCAGCATTGCTGCAGAGGTTTAAGGGGTGGGGGGTCAGCCTGTCAGTGCTCAGACCATACGCCACACGCTGCATCAAATTGGTCTGCATGGCTGTCGTCCCAGAAGGAAGCCTCTTCTAAAGATGATGCACAAGAAAGCCAGCAAACAGTTTGCCGAAGACAAGCAGACTAAGGACATGGATTACTGGAACAATGTGCTGTGGTCTGATGAGACCAAGATAAACGTATTTGGTTCAGATGGTGTCAAGCGTGCTTGGTGGCAACCAGGTGAGGAGTACAAAGACAAGTGTGTCTTGCCTACAGAAAAGCATGGTGGTGGGAGTGTCATGGTCTGGGGCTGCATGAGTGCTGCCAGCACTTGGGAGCTACAGTTCACTGAGGGAACCATGAATGCCAACATGTACTGTGACATACTGAAGAAGAGCATGATCCCCTCTCTTTGGAGACTGGGCCGCAGGGCAGTATTCCAACACAATAACAACCCCAAACACACCTCCATGATGACCACTGCCTTGCTAAAGAAGCTGAGGGTAAAGGTGATGGACTGGCCAAGCATGTCTCCTGACCTAAACACTATTGAGCATCTGTGGGGCATCCTCAAACGGATGGCGGAGTGCAAGGTCTCTAACATCCCCCAGCTCCGCGATGTCATCATGGAGGAGTGGAAGAGGACTCCAGTGGCAACCTGTGAAGCTCTGGTGAACTCCATGCCCAAGGGGGTTAAGGCAGTACTGAAAAATAATGGTGGCCACACAAAATATTGACACTTTGGGCCAAATTTGAACATTTTCATTAGGGGTGTACTCACTTTTGTTGCCAGCGGTTTAGACATTGATGGCTGTGTGTTGAGTTATTTTGAGGGGACAGCAAATTTACACTGTTATACAAGCTGTACACTCATTACTTTACATTGTAGCAAAGTGTCATTTCTTCAGTGTTGTCACATGAAAAGATAGAATAAAATATTTATAAAAATGTGAGGGGTGTACTCACTTTTGTGAGATACTGTATCTAAAGGTAAAATTGGCATATGAAACTTTGTATTTCTCTTCTGCCAAAAAGCTCCTTCCCATTTCTACTAAGATTTTTTTTCTTGCATAGGCTGTGGTGCTTTGTCAGTTAAGTATACACTTTTGACATCTATAAGATAGCCAGTGTTGAGCCAGGTGATGGGGAGATCAGGGGTCACAAACTGGCCAAAGAAAGACGATGTCAGATGAAGTGTTGGATATAATGGCAGTGACAGAGTGGAAAAGTAGAGAGCTGTCAGCCCTGGAGGAGGGAAGTTTAGCTATGCTTTAAAGCAGGGATGCCCAACTTCTTGTGCCTAACCTCTGATATGACCCATGACCTCCTGCTGTGGGATGGTGGGTTGGCAAGCCCAGATCGGGGGTTCCCGGCCCGCCATCCCAGAGCAGCAGTGTTGAGAATGGAGCCAGCGGTAAAGGAAGCATGCAGCTGCAGTAGAGAGCAGAGCCGATGCTTCCTGTATAGCACTTGCTCCTGTCACAGGCAGAGTGATACCAAATGCACTCCGCCTGGTACAACAGCAGCTGGAGATACCTGCAGAGTGATTCCTGAAGTGAAGATTGTGTTGAAAGGTCAGGTCCTTTTTTTTTTTTTTTAACCACTTGCCAACTGCCTTATGTAAATGTACAGCGCCAAGTCGGCTCTCCTGCGCAAAATCATGTACCTGTCATTTTGTGCAGGAGCTCTAGGGGACGCACACGTGCCGCCAGAGCTGTGATCGCACGCTAAATGGCTAGAGGGGGAGCCAATCAGCGGATCCGGCAGACACGATGTCCGCTGGCCACCTGCGATCGTTCCCGAGAGACACAGAACGGCAGTCTGCCTATGTAAACAAGGCAGATCACCGTTCTGTCAGGGACTAAGACAGAGATCTTGTGTTTCTCCTAAGCAGGAACACAGATCCAGTGAGACCATCCCCTACACAGTTAGCAAGCACTCCCAGGGAACACATTTAACCCTTTGATCGCGCCTGATATTAACCCCTTCCCTGCCAGTGTCATTAATACAGTAACCGTGCATATTTTTTAGCACTGATCACTATATTAGTGTCACTGGTCCCCAAAAAAGTGTCAGTAGTGTCAGTTAGGTGTCCAATTTGTCTGCAGCAATGTCGCAGTCCCACTATAAGTCGCTGATAAGTCACGGCCATTACTAGTAAAATAAATAAATAAAAATTCCATTAAAATATCCCATCGTTTGTAGACACTATAACTTTTGTGCAAACCAATCAATATACACTTATTGGGATTTTTTTTTTAACAAAAATATGTAGCAGAATACATATTGGCCTAAATTGATGAAGAAATTAAAAAAAATTTTTTTTTTTTTAATTTATTTTTTTACTTTTTTATTTTTTATTTTTATTGGATGTGTTTTATAACAGAAAGTTAAAAGATATTATTATTATTTTTTTTTTTTTTTAAACTGTCACACTGTTTATTTGTTTATAGCGTAAAAAAAAAAAAAAAAAAAAAAAGGCAGAGGTGATCAAATATCACCAAAAGAGAGCTGAATAGAAAGGGTTGCCTCGATCAGTTAGATCTAGAGGTAGGGGTGGATATCATCATCCTTTTGTAGTGAACTATTGGAGAAAAACTCCAAGCATGCCCCTGGTTTAGAAAGAAATTAGGACTATCACAGTACCCATAGATAGAGCAGGGGATTGTAATAAAATTAACAATTTATTTAAGAAAAAGACATGATTAAAAGCACTTGTACATAAATTGATAAACAGTTAATGACAACTGTACATGGTAAATACAGATGGTTCCGAAGGATCAGGTAAACCCCATTGGTAGTAAGGGGGGCTGAGATGTATGTCTTGATGTGGTCCTCTACATGTTTCGCGGTTGTAGTCACTTCCTCAGGAGGAGTCAATCTAAAAGGTAAGTACATTCTCTATGTAAAAAAAAAAAAATCCTGGTTGGTTGCTAGGTGCAGGAAAGGAAGACCTTTTATAGCCCAACTCCAGTCTCGGTGCTCCCTCACCCTCCCTTTGGAGGTCCCTGCATACTTTATTACTTTTTGTTTTTTCTTTCTTTACTGTTCACTGAAGCAGTTTATAGAATGGTCACATGAGGCCACAGATTCTCCAGGCTGGATGGTCCGCACTTATGTTGAGAGCATTGTTGATGTGGTGATGCTACTTCCTGCACCATTATAGAGTGAATGAAGGACATAGTGGTGATACCCTCTGAAGCAGTGGGTCTAGGATGCCCTGTGCATACAGTATGCCCTCTGCCTTCCAGGTAATAACGATGGGCATCAGGGTTGCGGCAATCAGGCTGGGGGACACTTCTAAAGAAAAAGGAGTTTAATTTCTAGCACACTGTCCTACACATGATTTGCAACTGTCTGGAAGTGCAGCTACCTTTTGATCAGTTCTGTTTTCCAGACACTACAGCAGAGTCTGAGTATTCTGGTCTTGACAACACAAAGTAAAATAGCAGTGATTTTCTTTCTGTATCTATTGATCCAGTGGGGAAAAGGCTGTATTGTGTCTGCAATAAAAACAATAGCAATGCAGGAATACTAACAGGTTTAGGATTTTATAGGTATTTGCAAAAGGTTCCTAGAAAGATTTCTACGTAAATTTGTATACTTCTTGTATCAAAAGTTTCAAGCACAGCTCATCTATGTACGATTAGTTATGCTAATGCTGTTATTCATCAGCAAAACACATATTTGTTTTTTACTGGTTGGTAAAATTTACCCTGAACTCAAAAAGTGAAGGTATGTTGTATGGAACATGTACTGTAGAAATGTTAATTATGCCTAAGCAGTATCATTAAAATTCCCCCTCCTCCCTCCTATGCTGTATAGTTACTTTTGGATGCGTCCTTCAACCGAGTCACCAGGCCCCTCTATAGACCAGCATGCGGCGTGATCTCTCCAAGACGGGTCCTCCCCTGGGATCTCCTCGGTTGTCCAGCTTCGTCACAAAGGACCGACAGCTCAGGACCATTCCTCGGCTGCGGTGGTAGGCTCCAGACAAGCCTCTGGACCCCCCCCTGCGCCGTTGTATCATTGGCCTCCCGATCGGAGGACCACGAGGTAGCTCCTTAACGCATACCTGTTGGCCAGGAGGACCAGCAGGTGACTGTAAAACGAACCCCAAAATATGGCATCTGTCCCATAAATACCCTCGCCCAGAATGCAACTCGGAGGACCACCTCCACCGAGCGTGCCTCCGGGACAGAGGAGCATCCATACGTTTCAACACGTTGCCTTTCCAACCCTGACTAGTGGTAACAGCGACACCCACCGGCCAGCACAGAAACACCCACAAAGTCAGCCAAGCTGGAACAGAGGCGAACTTTTAACCTTTCTAACGCACAATTTACTAAATTTTACCTAACGTGGTAGATTGCAAATCTACCAGCTCGGCCGTCATGTTAGAACCACAAGGTCTCTTTGCCTTTGTCAAGGATAGCAGTAAAAGACCTGGCCAGAGGTGAAACCCTGCTTCATTACACCCAAAATATAACACTAAAATAATTCATTTTCAAACCCAACGGTAAACCTGCATTTCAACTGCTTATTTTGATGTTTGTTATTCCACTTTCAAAATTGTATACCTTCTACTTTTGTTTGGACTTGCCCCTTCAACCTAAAAAAACTCAATTGTTTGGTGGCATCTTCTGAAACGATAACCACAGGTCCATGCTACGACCTGCTGCTTCTCAATACAGGCAGTCCCCAGGTTACAAACCAGATCGATTGTGTAGGTTTGTCCTTAAAGCGGGGGTTCACCCACACCGCCAAAAAAAAAAAAAATTAAAAGCCAGCAGCTACAAATACTGCATCTGCTGACTTTTAATACATGGCCACTTACCTGTCCCAGGGTCCAGCGATTTCGGCAGCTGCCGCCGCCATCCTAGGTGTGGGAATCAGGAAGTGAAGCGTTGCGGCTTTACTTCCGGGTTCCCTACTGCGCATGCGTGAGTCGCGCTGTGCGTCCCTAGTGGTCCCCGCTCTCTCTTGAGAGCTGTGTGTTCCCAGCAGACAGCGTGGTGGGGACGGGAAGAGGCATAGACTGCCATGGGAGTCTATGCCGGAAGTGGGTGCAAATACCTGTCTTAGACAGGTATCTGCACCCCCCTCCCCCCTGAAAGGTGCCAAATGTGACACTGGAGGGGGGGAGGGTTCCGAAAAGCGGAAGTTCCATTTTTTTGTGTGGAACTCCGCTTTAAGTTGAATTTGTATGTAAATTGGAACAGGTACATTTTATTTAAGTGCAACTCCAGACATTTTTTTTAATTTATTTTTAGTTTTGGATAGATTAGCATATGAAAAGGGTAAACACCCCTGTAACTTTTGTTTTGCTGTCTGTACTTCTGTTCAGAAGATTTCACCTCACTTTCTGTCCCTGTGACAACTGGACTTTGAAAATTTTGGGTTGTCGTGGAAACTAAGAATGGTGATAAAACTTCAGTGGAGACACCTTTTCCCTTGATAGCACTTACAGGAGTGAATTTCTCTTCCTAGGGGTAGATTTCACCTCACTTCCTGTTGTCTCCCTCTGTTTGTAAGTATGAGTTGTATGTAATTCGGGGACTGCCTGTAGTTCTTATATGTGCTAATTTCACGTATGCCATGATGGAGAGGCAGGCTCTATATTGGGCAAAATGAGCAGCTTGCCTTCTAATCATGTGATGTAATGGCAGTCAAAGTATTTTCTGCCCAAGGGCATCAGCGTGCAAATAAATTGACAGGAGGCTATAGACTGGGGTATATGGTACTCCAGCTAACATCTCATCAGACTAAAGAATTTTTGCAAAAACATTTTTTTTTCCTTTTCAGATTCTTGCAATTGAATCCTTATTACCTTAATAATGCCATTAAATAAAAAAAAAACTGACAGGAAAAAAAAAAAAAAAGATGAAAGCAAAGAAAATGTAACCGAGAAACCCAATATTGGTCTTTGAAGGCATTGCTAATTATCTCATGTACTTGTCTCCTGGTAGGATCTAGTTATGACATCAGTTCAGTTCAGACACTGTTTTTTTCTTTTGCTACTCTGAGAACTGTGGTTAAGATCACAGGAATACAAAGACATGCTAGCCATTGTCCTAAGTTCTGAAGCAGCATTTTAACCTGGCTCTGGCAACTTTAAACTGGAGCCAAAGCGCAGTTCAAAAGTCACTTCTATTCCTTCAAAAGTTCACCATTTCAGATCCGAATTGGGTCCGAATTTTTGCCTGAATTCGCACCTGAAACAGAGCCAAAGACACACAGGATCCTTCTGTTGTGTGCTCCTCGGCCGCCCCGGAGACGTGTAAACTGGCTCCATTAAGTGCCGGTCACTCTCTCCTGTCCTGTGAATAGGATGTGGAGAAACCTGCATCCAATTCATAAAGGTGTGAACCCAGCCTCAAGTGAAAATTGGCACTCCTAATAATCTTTCATACCATTTCCAAACAGGAGGTGAAGGGCCCCTAAAGGAGTTGTAAAGGCAGAAGGTTTTTTATCTTAATGCATTAAGATAGAAAACCTTGTATGTAGCAGCCTCCCCAGCACCCCCTAATTACTTACCCGAGCCCCCTCTCTCTCCAGCGATGTTTACAAGTGTTTTAGCCATCCAGGACTCTCCTCCTGATTGGCTGAGACACAGCAGCGGCGCCATTGGCTCCTGCGGCTGTCAATCAAAGTCAGTTAGCCAATTGGAAGGGAGAGGGGGCGGGGGCAGGTCGGGGCTCTGTGTCTGAATGGACACACGGAGCTGTGACTCGGCTCGAGTGCCCCCCCCCCCCCCCCATAGCAAGCTACTTGCTGTGGGGGCACTTGACCGGAGGGAGGGGCCAGAAGCACAGAAGAGGGACCAGAGAAGTGGAGAATACAGGCTGCTCTGTGCAAAACCACTGCACAGAGGAGGCAAGTATAACATGTGTGGGTTTTTTTTAAATAACAAAGAGCCTTTACAATCACTTTAAAGGCTTAGAAGAAGCTGCTTGAAGCCTGCCAAAAGCTTTGCAAAAGTTTTTTGAAAGTTTTATAAAAGCTTGCTGTTCACAATGCTTTTATACAAGCTGAAGCCCATGTGAAACGGGCCTAAATGTGAAATCCAGTGCTACTAATTTAAATGTATAAAACAAGTGCATTGCGGCTGTATGGCAGACCTAACAAGGTGGTAATTGGATTATGCATGCATGATTCATCCGCAATTACTTTTTTATGTGCATAAATATATAATCTTGTATTGTCTACTCACTGCATACTAATCCAGTAAGTAGACATCCCCAGCATCATACCTCTCTCAGGGGGAACAGCAGCAGATAACTATGAAAATCCACCATGGCCAATTTACTTTTTTCCCTGAAATAAATAGGCAGAGTTGTCTGACATGATCTGAAGATTCTTACTGATTTACCAATCTTTGCAGAATTTATTGATGATTATCCAATGTCTACGCCTTTTGTAGTAGCTGATTATTTTAAATCTAGTTTAAAAATCTAGGATGGCATAGGTAGCCAGTTTACATTTGAAATTTGAGCAGTTGAATTTTCAGCATAGTGGAGCTTCAGATACCTGATTAGGTTCCATATTGGTAAGCATATAAAAGATGTTATAACCTTGGGAATGCTGGAAAAATATTTTGTATAGAAAATATATTTCTTTTTGGACCAGAAGGATAACATAGATTGGTGTAATATTTAAAATTAGTAAAGTTGGGGCTACTTTAGTATTGTGGTTGTCTGGGTTTTTTGTTATGTGGTTAGTTGTGCATAGAGACTGTTTTGTGTAGTATGATGTGTTTGGTGGTTTAAAAAAAAATATGTTCTCATAGCCAATAAGCCAATGAGGAGAGAGCGGGTGCGGAGCCAAGCTGTTCTCGGTGTGTGAATGGACAAAAGACTAGCCTGCTCAAGTGCCCGCGTATCAAGCTGCTTGCTGTGGGGGCAAGAGGGAGGTGCCAGGAGCGCCAAACGGGGGACGCAAGAAGAGGAGGATCGAAGCTGCTCTGCATATAACCTTTGCACAGAGCAGGTAAGTATAACATGTTTATTTTTTTAAGAAACAAAACTGCCTTTAATATCACTTTAATGGGGTTGTAAACTCTCATTTGTTGTGTGTTTGTTTTTTTGTTTGTTTTTTAAATAACAAACATGTCATACTTCCCTGCACTGTGCAGTTCGTTTTGCACAGAGTGCCCCCCCAATCCACCTGTTCTGGGGTACCTCGGTGGTGCTATCAGCTCCTCCCCACATCGGTAAACCCCCTAGGAGAAGCGTTCTCCCTGGGGGTTACCGTGCGGGCGTGCTCCTGAGTCCGGCTTTTGTGGCCATAGACACAGAATGCTCGGACTCGGCCCTGCCCCCCTGCGCCCGCGTCCTTGGCTTTGAATGATGGCAGCGGGAGCCAATGGCTGCGCTGCTATCAATCTATCCAGTCAAGAGCTGAGACAATGGGCAGAGAGGTAGAGCGCGTCTCCGCCGGTGGAACGAACGGGCTCAGGTGAGTAAAACGGATGCATAGGATGCATTAAGGTGAAAAAACACGAGGGTTTACAACCCCTTTAAGCCTTCGTTCACACTGAAGGCAGGTTTGCTCGCACAATTTCGAACCTGCCTTCAGTGCGAGTTTGGGGACAATTTGAGAGACATCTGTGAGGGTTCATGCACAGATGTCTTGAAATCACCCCCAAAGTCGCTAAAAGTAGTCCAGGAACTACTTTTTGAAATCGGTGCGGCATAGTTGCCTTCAATAGGCTGCAGTTTGAAATGTCAGATTGTTCCTATGTGAATGGGAACTCAGTGACCATTCATTGTTGGGCTTCTGAGAGCAATCTTTATGGCCTGTTTCCCACAGGCTTCAGCTTGTATAAGAGCAGTGTGAACAGTAAGCTTTGACAAAGCATTTGCAGAGCTTTTAGCATGTTTTGTTGAAGCTTTTAAGTACCATTCAACTCCAGTTTGTAAATGCTAAACACAAATCCTAATGAGAGTGTTGATTGTCACTTTCAGCAAGCTGCTAGCAGGCTTCAGCAGGCTTTCAACAAGCTTCGAGAAGTGCTGAAACCTGCTAGCAGCTTGTTTTAAAGTGGCAGTCAGCACAGGATCAGTGTTCAACATTTACAAACTGGAGCTGAATGGTTCTTTAAACGCTTCAACAAAGCTTGCTGAAGGCTCTGTAAACAGTTGGCTGTACCCGCAGCAGAAATTCGCTAATCTGGGCAGTGTGCGGCCATGAATGACCCCTAGAAAGTCAACATTTCTTCACATTTTTGTTTGTAAAATAATTAGCAAAACTATGTAGATGGTTTTGGACATTATGGATTAATTTGTGTAAATAACAGCATATAATCCACTGTAGTGTGACAAGGTCTAAGGGGGGTAAATATTTATGCAGAGCACTGTATTGGTTTTAAAGCGGTAACAGTAAACCTGTTCTGTCCAAATAAACGGATGGTCTTTAAACTGGCCTGTCCACTTTAGGGGTAGGCTTCATATTTCATACAGGGTATGAGCAGTAATGGTTTGTTAGAACTTGTTCAGTAGATCACATACCATTATTCTCATACATTTTTCAATAAATTGTGCTCCTAATAATTGTATGCAGTTGAGTTTATTCTTGCATAAGTGGTTTGAACGTTTTGCTTTTAAGCTCCTTTACTCTCAGCTTGGTGATTGCTGATGTTTTTCTACAATCCTGATTGAATTGCTCCCCTTAGTAATTTTTTTAATTTACATTTTAATGAATGCCCAAAGAATGTGTTTCAAACCTAATGATTTCACGTCGCATCCATAAAGTACCTGCAATGCAGTGACTTTACTTAGTAAGTTGTATTATTGAATATTAACCAGGCTATTCATGACTGATTTTGTATTTCCTTTATAATGCTTAAAGTGGACCTTTTCAATATTTTTAGAATTCTATATGATTCAATTCCTGACATGTCATGATATACAGAAACCATTCAGTTTTGTATGCTAGTTTTTAGGTGAGAAAAGATCAAAAAAAAGAAAGTGTTACTAAACCCACAACAGTAAAATCAGTCTGTATATGCAGTACTTGTTATACTCACTGTGGAACCTAAGGAGTTAATCCTCCGCATTGTGTAAAAAAGGCGGTTTGATCCTGTCTTCTCTGTTCTTCCCCTCCTTCCACTGACTTCTAATAATTTCCTGATAACAGAGTCTATGGAGTCAGGCTGCACATGCTCAGTTTGGTGTGTATTGCTATTTTTTTTCTTGAGAAGATGCATGTGATCAGCACAAGGCCAATCAGCACTGTCCAGACAGAGGGTCAGGGATCTTGCAGTCTCATTGGACAGTCGGAGGAGAATAAAAACTCCTCCTACAAGCTTTAACCAGTGCTTGGCTGGACACTGATAGAAGTCACAAGACTTCTGCTGATGAGAAAAGGTAATTGCTGATGAGAAAAGGTGTCTCACAGTTTAGATTTTCTAAAATAATTCTGTGCACTGTCGGAGACCCGATATAGTGAATGCAGGGTCCTCGGTGTAGTTACACTTTAAGTAAAACCTCATGCATAAAGTTGCCAGAAGAAAGAGCTGCTGTTATCCACAAATACCTATCGTATTCACCTTTTTTGTATTTTGTGTCTGGTATGGGAGAATAAAAAGCGGAATCTGCTGGTTTTTGGATGACAAAATACATTTTTTTAAAACACTGCTCTATTTATTAATGTAAGGAATGTTGCTAAAAACTGTTGTAATGTGTGTATTTAGTAAGAGGCACGGTGTTTTTTTTTTTAAAGTTGTAGTTTTTTGTCACTATTTTTTAGAAAATGTAGAAATAAAATTAGTTTTTTCTTTATTATTATTATTATTATTATTATTATTTCTTTTTTTATTACATATTGTCACCAGTGCAGTACAGCATCATCATATGACTGATGTGGTGTGATCAAGGATAGAGACTAGTGACAGCGTGTAATTTTTTTTTTTTACATATTATTATATATATTTTTTTTCATACTGTCATCGGAGTGGTTCAGTATCACCATAGTGACACTGTGCTACTCTGAGGGTGATCTGGGATTTATTTCTATTTTTTTACAGTGATGATCACTGTAATAGCAATCGGTTGAACCCCACTATATGTTTGTGTTCTCATTTATACAGCATGTATATTATATTATGGGGTTGATTTACTAAAACTGGAGAGTGCAAAATCTGGTGCAACTCGGCATAGAAACCTGTGGCTTCCTGTGGGTTTTTTTTTTTTTTTTTTGTTAAAGCTTAATTGAAAAAGCTGAAGTTAGAAGCTGATTGGGTACCATGCACAGCTGCACCAGATTTTGCACTCTCCAGTTTTATTATATCAACTCCATTTATTTTTGTATTTTTTTTATTTTTTTACATATATATATTTTTTTTTTATATATTTCTTACCTTTTAGGTGACATTCTCAATGAATAGCACTGCAGTACATCACACATAGAGCAGTTGTACATCCATATTTTGTTTAAACTTTTTAAAGTGGTTCTAAAGCCTTAAGAGTTTTTTACCTTCACGCAATCTATGCATGACGTTTGGATGTATAATAAAGGTTAAAAATGAAATAAAATGTGTTCTGCTAAGTGCTTGGGAAAACTCTCTATGTGAAGCTAAATGTCACTATTATTCAAAAGCAATACAAGCGAGCATCGGTGAACATACTCCTGTTCCAGTTTTTCTTGAGGGCTGCGGCTTGGGTGGCATTTGGAACCTGTGACCTCTGCCTCTTCTGGTTGTCAGAGATGCCCTTTTTTACTTCTGTGGGTCTAAAAGTGTAGAGGGATTGTAGCCTAGGCTGACAGGAACAAGAGGTCACTGGATATGTAAGCAGAGGGCTGGCAGGACAAGGGTTGACAAATCAGAGTTTAATGTACTCAATAAAGAAGCAATGGCTACTCTGAGGCTCACTGAAAGCTTAAGCACTACAAAATGCACTGCAAAATAAATAGACTTAAATACCAAGGGCTCAATTCACTTTGAGAAAAATGACATAACATGGGGGTTTCAGAGCTTGATATAATAAGAAAGCTGACTCAATGGGATACCAAAATAGCTACCGATTCTTATTTTTTAACTACCACAGCAT
This sequence comes from Lithobates clamitans, assembly GCA_037952925.1. NCBI lineage: Eukaryota > Metazoa > Chordata > Amphibia > Anura > Ranidae > Lithobates > Lithobates clamitans. The sequence continues at coordinate 1,339,059 of JBBGZY010000318.1, forward strand.
GCACAATAGGAAACCTTTTATTGACATAAAGTCTTAATCTTCACTAAATATTAACTGTACAACCATGAATAAATAATAATATGTAAATATATCTTAGCAGCAGGGCCATACGAGTCAAACATCATTGATCCAAATGTACATGAAGTCATATGATTGTATGTTTTAATATATTACTCATAATTGAGTTGTATAGCTATGCACATTTGTTCCATTATTAGCCCATTTTAATCCTGGTTGTGAATATAATTACTAACATAACTAAGAAAACACTCATCTAAAATATATTTTGCAGAATACGGTAAGTTATTTTGTTCCCGAATTGCAGATGTGTTTATAATGGTATGCTACTAAAACAAAGGCTCGAAGGCCTCATTTTTACATGGTTAGCATAGTTAAGGCCCCTTCCACATAGGGTGGACTCTGCTAGGAATCTGTCTGCTAATCCTTGCTGAACAGGTGGATGGCTGGTCCATGTTACATAGTCTGGTTGAAAAAAAAGATACAAGTCTGTCTAGTTCAACCAATAAAAAATGGGTGGGGGGGGGGGGGTTGGAATCCTATAGTCCCATATACACCATCCTATACCCACAGTTGATCCAGAGGAAGGTGAAAAACCCCAGCAAAGCATGCTCCAATTTGCTACAGCAGGGGAAAAAATCCTTCCTGATCCCCTGAGAGGCAATTGGATTTTCCCTCGATCACCTTTACCTATAAATGTTAGTACCGAGTTATATTATGTACATTTAGGAAAGTATCCAGGCCTTTCTTAAAGCAATCTACTGAGCTGGCCAGAACCACCTCTGGAGGGAGTCTATTCCACATTTTCACAGCTCTTACTGTGAAGAAACCTTCCGTAATAAGGGTGAGAGAAGATGCTGGACAGTCGTGCTCCAAAAAATTAGCCTTTATTCATAAAAATTGATGATATCAAAAATACATGCCACAGCAGAACACAGGACAGAAGAGCTGACGTGTTTGACACTATAAAACAGTGCTTACTTAAGCACTGTTTTATAGTGTGAAACGTGTCAGCTCTTCTGTCCACAGCCACCCCTCTGTCCAAGGTTTTACTTACCTCCTCATATAAAAAGAAATCAGGTTTGTTTTGACAACTTCTGTCTTTCATGAATCCATGCTGTTTGTTGCTTAAAATATTTTTTTCCAGCAAGAACTCCTCTATGTGGTATTTTATTAACTCTCCAGTATCTTTCCAAATATAGAAGTTAAACTAACAAGTCACTTGGTAAAGACTTTGATCCCTTTTTAAATATGGGCACCATATTGGTCTTATGCCAATCCAGTGGTACTATTCCAGTCATTTAAAGAGTCCCTAAAAATTAGAAACAATGGCTTTGAAATGACAGAGCTCAAATCGTTCAGGATCCATGGGTGTATGCCATTTGATCCAGGTGCTTTATTCACCTTTACTCTGTCTAAATATTTCTGGACCATATCACTTTTGAGCCATTGTGGATCATTTGGGGCTGTGTCACTACCACCCCCATTATGGACATGAGCTCCCCCATGCTGCTTTGTATACACAGAGCTGAAGAAAGTATTTAATAAACAGAAGCTTTTGTGCATGAGGAGAAGTATGATTTAATCATGTCCACTCTGCTTATGCGGAGTGAATTCAAACACAACCCGTGCTCCTCTATGGGCGGTCAGATGTAAACAGACCGTCTGTCCGTTTACACCTGACTGCCATCAGATCCGATCCCCATCCATCTGTTTTCAGCAGATCGGATTGGATGTCAGCAGGTGCAAATGGACACGTGCCTGTTTACAACCACCACTCCATAGAGGATAATGGTGGGTCCGATCAGGTCCACCTGAAAAGCTAATTGGTCCGTCCGTGTGAAAGAGGCCCTAACATCCTGACGCTAGCAGTACGCATATATGCGGCCGCTCGGTGGGTGGGCCATGCCCCAGAGCAGCTGCATATATGTGGCCCTATGTAAACCACATACTGAGCAGAGACCGGGCTCCCAAGCACGGTAGCCAGCGGGGATCGGTAAGCTCCCGATGCATACTTGCGATCAGGAGCTTTCCGATAATGTGACAGCCAATCACAGCCAAATGCCCACCTCTGCCTCTTGGCTTTTAAAACTCTTAAAGGCCTGGGAGGTGGTTGAAGTGAAGGGGTTAACCAGGTACCGACCAGCTGCCGCAGTTATACTACGGCAGGATGGCTCCCCTGGACGAGCTGTCGTAGCTGTACGTCGGCCCTTTAAGACGCTGTTGGAGGCCCGCAAGTGCACCCACAGCATGTTCCCGGAGCCGATGCGAATGCCCGGCAGGCGCGATGACCGCCAGCCACCCGTGATCGTTCGTGACAGAGCGAAAACCAGGATCTGTGTGTGTAAACACACAAATCCTGGTTCTCTGATACTAATTATGAACACCAATCTCTCACCTCCCCTAGTCAGTCCCATCCCCTCCACAGTTAGAACACACCCAGGGAACACAGTTAACCCCTTGATCGCCCCCTAGTGTCAACCCCTTCCCTCTCAGTGACATTCAAACGTAATCAGTGCATTTTTATAGCACCGATCGCTGTATAAATGTCACTGGTCCCAAAAATGTGTCAAAAGTGTCTGATTTTGTCTGCTGCAATATCACAGTCTCGATTAAAAATCGCTGATCGCCGCCATTACTAGTAAAAAAAACTATATAAATAGATAAAAATGCCTTAAATCTGTCCCCTATTTTGTAGACACTATAACTATTGCGCAAACCAATCAATAACAAAAATATGTAAAAGAATACATATTGGCCTAAAGTGAGGAAACTATTTTGTTTTTGTTTTTTTAAATTTAGGATATTATAGCCAAAAGTAAAAGATATTGTTTTTTTTTTTTTCAAAATTGGCACTCTTTTTTGTTTATAGCGCAAAAAATAAAAACCGCAGAGGTGATCAAATTTTGTTTGGGTACAGCGTCGCACGACTGCACAATTGTCAATTAAATGACGCAGTGCCGTATCACAAAAAATGGCCTGGTCAGGAAGGGTGTAAATTCTTCCTGGGCTTGAAGTGGTTAAACAAGTGGTTGTACCACAGTTTTACCACTTAAAGTATGATATGCAGCCGGAGGGAGCCTTACACATGAAGTAATCACAATTCTTTGCTTTGTAGCCACAGCAAATTTAAAGTGTAGGTACCCCCCCCCCCCCCTATCGTTTTTCAGCCAAGGAAGCTGCCATCTTTGCCTCTGTTTTAACCGCTTCCTGCCCGCCGGCTGTCAAATGATGGCTGTGCGGCACGGCTCTCATTCTGGGTGGACGTCATATGACGGCCTCCCAGAATGACCGCCCTCACACGCCCATGGGGGCGCACATCGCGGCGATCGGTGGTGCGGTGCGTCAGTCAGACACACCGTTACACCAATCTTGTTAAAGACCCTTTGACGGAGGCTCTTTACCACGTAATCAGCCGTGTCCAATCATGGCTTATCACGATGTAAACAGGAAGTCGTTGATCGGCTTTTCCTCACTCACGTCTGACAGACGTGAGTGGAGGAGAGCCGATCGGCTGCTCTCCTGACAGGGGGGGTCTGTGCTGATTATTTATCAGCAGAGCCCCCCCTCGATGCCCACCCAGGACCACCAGGATGCCGCCAGGACCACCAGGGATTGGCACCACCCTGGACCACCAGGTATGCCACCCTAGACCACCAGCGAAATGCAAATTAGTGCCCAGGCAGCTGCCAATCAGTGCCCATCCCCAATGCCTGTCAGTGCCATCAGTGATGCCTATCAATGCCATCTATCGGTGCCCAGCAGTGCCGCCTATCAGAGCCACCCATAAGTACCCATCAGTGCAGCCTTTCAGTGCCCATCAGTGTTGCCTATCAGTGCCACCCATGAGTGCCCATCAGTGCTGCTTATCAATGCCCATCAGTGCTGCCTATCAGTGCCACCTTATCAGTGCCCGTCAGTGTCGCCTTATCAGTGCTCATCAGTGAAGGAGAAAATTTACTTACAAAATTTTATATCAAAAACAAAAGAAAAACTTTTTTTTTTCAAAATTTTAGGTCTTTATTTGTTTAGCAACAAATAAAAAATGGAGAGGTGATCAAATACCACCAAAAGAAAGTTCTATTTGTGGGAACAAAATGATAAAAATTCTGTTTGGGTACAGTGTAGCATGACCGCGCAATTGTCATTTAAACAGCGACAGTACTGAAAGCTGAAAATTGGCTTGGGCAGGAAGGGGGTGTTAGGTGCCTGGTATTGAAGTGGTTAATCTACAACTGCCATGATGCTGCACATGTGATCAGTTATGACAGCAGCCATTGGATGGTTTGACAGTTTGGTTGAGAGCACAACCAATGGGAGTGTTGCATTTCCTGCACGTGCTGTAAATGGAAACTGTTTTATGGATGGGTTTACTTCCGCTTTAACTTTTAATGTCAAGTTTGACAGGAAGTTAGCCTGTCAAACTTGTCCATTGAAGCCTTTAAAATCTAATCAATGGGAGTGCACCGCAACCAACGCTTGATGGTATTTCAATACAAAATTCAGCTTCAGACATTTAGGAGCCAGCAGGATCACATCTTAATGCCTGGATGCTGCTGCTCTCCCGCCCTCGCATCCAACCATGGTTCACTTTTCAGAAGAGTGATGGAGACTGCCACCCACAAAGAGGAGGCCTAGTTCTGGAATAAGCGCTGCTTACCACCAACCACATACATTTGTCCATTATGAAAATAAAAAAATGTGCATAAATACATAATAAATAAAAGCTGTCTATTGTAAGCATCTCTGCCAGTGTTCTATGGTTTGTCCCCTCTGCAACTGTCACTTTCCCTAAACTGCTGGTCTGCATGTAAATGTGGAGAACTCAAATAAAAATGAGTGCTATCATTTAGAGTTTGTAAACTCTTTAAAAAAAGAAAAAAAAAACAAAAACCTGTAAGACAAAGGCATAACGAGCTAGTATGCATCACACAGGACCATGCCAATTTACAAAGTGCAGTAACCTCTAGCAGCTTTGCTATATCATGAACACATGGAAAGTAGGTTATATGGTCTTCAATTGCATAGTTTACACTAGTGCGTTCCAGAAAACAAAGTAGAATGCTGCATTTTTCCTGCACTGGACTGTATTGGAAAGCTGTAAAACACATCAAAAACACACTGGAATACACATGTCCTTTTTTAAAGTGATTTTAAAGTCTCTTTTATTATTATTTAATAAACATGTTATACTTGCCTCCTCAGTTAGTTAGTTAGTTTTGCACAGAGCAGCCCAGATCCTCCTCTACTTGGGTCCCTCTTTGCTGCTCCTGGCCTCTCCCTCCTTTGAGTGACCCTCAGCAAGCGGCTTGCTACAGGGGGCACCCCAGCCGAGTCGAAGCTCCGTGTATCCATTCAGACACGAAGCCCTGGCCTGACCCCGCCCCCTCTCTCCCCTGATTGGCTGACTGACTTTGACAGTCACTAAAGCCGATGGCGCCGCTACTCTGTCTCAGGAGAGGTGTCCTAGATGGCTGATGGGATCGTGGACATCGCTGGAGAGATTAGGGGCTCGGGTAGTTAATTAGGAGTGTGCTGCTACACACAGAAGGTTTTTTAGCCTAATGCTTAAAATGCATTAAGATAAAAAAACCTTTCTTTACAACTCCTTTTAAGGTTAAGAAAAAAGGGGGGAATGCACTGGACTGCATCAAAAACGCACTGGAAAGCATTAAACGCTCATGCAGAAAAGCATCTGGACTGCTTTTCTATGGTGTGAACTAGCCCTTAGGGCAGGGATATGCAATTAGTGGACCTCCAGCTGTTGCAGAACTATGAGTCCCATGAGGCATAGCAGGACACTGACAGCCACAAGCATGACACCCAGTAGTTTTGCGACAGCTGGAGGTCCACTAATTGCATATCCCTGCCATAGGGCATATGATTCATGTAGCATTTACTTCCTGGAATCCATCTGCCCTTAGCTCAGGCATGCAGGTAGGAGGGTGTGCTTAGCTGAGAAAACTCCTCCTCCCCTCCTAAAGACTCCTGGGATGTGTGACATCATTTGCCAGGCATGGGAACTAAGAAGTAACTAAAGAAATGCAAAAAAAGATTTAAAACAAGTAAATCTGTAATTCTTTACTATATTTACTAATGCTAGCAGCGTAAGGATTCAAATTAGTCAATGTTGATTGAGAGAGTGAAGTTCCGCTTTAAAGATTGTAACGCACATTGAATGTTTTAACAGCAAAGGCTTGGCGTGGTTGCAAAAACACTTTACAAATACAGAGGTATTGTTTAGTTTTCACAAGTCCTTGGGAAAATGCAAGCAGTTAGGCTGTATGTTTTATCTGTAGCTATTCATCGACTGTTTGCAAATAAAGTCTCTGGAATGGAGAATCCCTCAAATCGGACATCAGTGTGTTATCGATTATTGTCATTTGATTGCCATTGTAATAAAAAGAGAGACTATTTTGGGTGACATTTTTGATGCTGTCCGGTGCTGACTAAGCATTTATAAATGATGTGTATGCAGGATTGTTCTGTGTAAGACAAACACTGATACTTCCCCCACAGGATGTCCTTATACATCCTCTCCCACTAAATGTTTACAGATGTGTTCCAGCTTAACTCATGGGCTTGCAATGTAGAAAAACAAAGGAATGGTGTAATCCGAGAACAAGGCAGCATGTATGGAATCGTATTATGTCTAAAAGGTTTCTCCTTATTGTTGCCTTTCAATAGCCTATATAATGTGGTGGTTTCAGTAGGCCTTAGCAATTACTTATTTGTGCCCTTTGTTTCGACAGCCCACACGGTTTCCTTCCCCGTGGACAATGGGATCTCTTGAAGATTCCACTTTCATATAGAAACAGTTTTTGTAAAGTAGTATTACAATACTACAATAAAAGAATGATGTATAGTGCTCTTTATTTGACCTAATACATTGAAAAGGGGCAGAGAATATGCTGCTTCTAATTAAAAGTGGACCTCAAGTACCATCTGTTTTAATGCATTTTTTGTATAAGAAGCTTATATGGTATGAATGAAAGGTTTTGATGAATTGCATTCCAGTGGACCAGGGGCTCTTCCTTGTCAAGGATGGGGGTAATAGCATTGGCCTTAGGGATTGTGTTCACCTGGGTGTAATGAGTGAGTTGCTTGGTTCTTTTTTGACCGGGTTTACACTGTGGATCCAACTTTTTCCCTGCGACTTAAAGTCCGACATCCATCCAACTTCAATGAACAGGGATCCGACTTTGATCCCTGACAATACCAGGCACTGTGTTTAGTATGAATCTTTAAGGGAAACTCCACGCCAAATTTAAAAACAAAAACAGGATAGGCTTCCCCTCCAAGAGCATACCAGACGCTCCGGTCTGGCATGGATTTTAAGGGGAACTCCCATGCCGAAAAATGGCATAGGGTCTCCCCCAAAATCCATACAAACCCTTATCCGAGCACACAGCCCGACAGGTCAGGAAAGGGGGTGGGGACGAGCGAGCCCCCCTCCTGAACCGTACCAGGCCGAATGCCCACAACGGGGTCCCCAGATCCCGGCCCCCCACCCTATGTGAATTGGTATGGGGTACATTGTACCCCTACCTATTCACCTAAAAAAAAAAAAAAAAAAAAAAAAAAAAAAAGTGTCAAAAATAAAACACACTACACACTACTTTTATTAAGGCAGCCCTGGCAACTCTTCTCATTTCTTCTCCCCTCTCCGGCTCTTCTGCCTCTGCTGGTTCTTCTCCGCTCTCTGCTGATGTCTTCTAGCTTTCTCCGGGTCTTCTCCCTCTGTCAGCTGTCTTCTGCCGTGTCTTCTCCACTATCTTCTCTCTCTGTTCTTCTTCCGATGTTGACTCAACGCTCTCTCCCGCTCTAATGCTGGGTGTGCCACTACTGTTTATATTGGCATGGGGTGGGGTCACGGGGTGACGTCACCCAGAGGCCCCACCCCTTATAACACCATCGCCTGGGACATTATGGGGCAGTGATGTCATAAGGGGCGGGGCCTCTGGGTGATGCACACCGAGCACCTAGTATTAGAGCAGGAGAGAGCGTCATGTTGAGGGCATGCGGCCTCGTATGGTTCAGGAAGGGTGGGGCCGCTTGTCCCCTCCCTTTTCCTGACCTGCCGGGCTGCGTGCTCAGATAAGGGTTAGGCATGGATTTTAGGGGAACCGCCCGCCGTTTTTTTTTCGGCGTGGGGGTTCCCCTTAAAATCTGCACCAGACCGAATGGCCTGGTATGCTCTTGGAGGGGGAGCCCATGCTTTTTTTTTTTAATTTGTCTGGAGCCCCCCCTAAAGATTCATACCAGACACAGTGGCTGGTATTGTCGGGGATCAAAGTCGGATACCTGTTCATTGAAGTCGGACGCATGTCGGATTTCACGTCGCAGGGCAAAGTTGAATCCAAATTGGTACGACTGTCGTGTCATACCAGTGTGAGCCTGGCCTAAAGCAAGCCATACCTGGGTTGAATACCAGACGAATTGTCGATCGAAAATTTGTGCGTTTTTGTAATCCGATGGTGCCACCATTTTTTTTCTACCAACAAAGCCTTCAATTTCACCTCATGTTATGGAAAAGAAAATTTGTGGAGGGGAATCTTCTTTTCTTTCCAAGTTGCCGCTCATGCGCATTTCTTTTACAATTATATTTCTCGCACGGTTCTCTCATCATAGATTAGAAATTCGTTAATTTTTCAAAAAATTTCCAACATGCCCAATCACTAAAATTCGATGGGCGCACGAAAATTGGCCATTGCTGCGGCCCCCCACTAATGATTCGAAAATCCTAACGATTATGCAATTTTCTAACTAAAAATCATTCAGAATTTGACACGTGTATGGCCGGCATTAAGGACTAGAATTTTTTTTTTTTAGTTAAAGATTTATCGTTGTACACTTTAGTATACCCCATGTGAATGAGGCCTTAGTAGGAATTTAGCAAGAGTTTTGGAAGTTAAAAAAAAAGTATCAGTTTTGTTCCTAATGACTTTTTAAATTTGTACTTTGCTTTACAGTAGAGCTTAGAGGTGTAGATTTATAAGGTGTTGGTGCTCAAGGGGTAGCACAGCTAAATGTATTGTGTGGCCAGCACATGGTTTTGGGGTTAGTTTACTAAGGCTCGGTTCACATTGGAACCGGCTGTGGATCGCACAGGAGCGCTGTGCATCCCCATTCTCCGGTTAAGGGACGAATCCGGGCTTAATCTTTCCCTGAATCTGGCTCTGAAACGGAGCCAAAGACGCACAACATTTCTGTGCAGTGCGCTCCGCAGCCGCCCTGGAGGTATGTGAACCGGCTCCATAGAGAGCCGGTCACCTTCTCCTGCTATGCAAATTGGATACAAGTAAAACCCACATCCAATTTGCATAGGTGTGAACCCAGGCTTAAGGTAAATAGTCTGTGCACTTTGCAAGTGCAGTTGCACTCTGCCTGGGCTTGCTCTAGAGCTTAGTAAATGAGGTGAAGCTTCACTTTGCAAAGAATACAAAATCACGTAAAAGGAAAATAAGACAAAACAGCCTTTTTGCTTGCACATGATTGGATGATGGGAGTCAGCAGAACTTCCCTTCATTTGCTAAGCTCTCTAGCAAATTGCCCTGCAGACTGCAACTGCACTCGTAAAGTGATCGGACTATTTACCTGTAGAAAATCAAATCTATTGACTTGTTCCTACTGTCCAGTAAAGACCCAGGGAGAACACTAGGGTAAATGTGCCATATAGCTGGTTAGCTCCAGGCTAAACAAATCTAACAGACAAAAGGCATTAATAATTCATAGGCAGCAAAGCTGTGATTATTTTGGTGGTTGAGTTACCTAAAAGAGAACTTAAAGCGGAGTTCCACACAAAAATGGAACTTCCGCTTTTCGGAACCCTCCCCCCCTCCGGTGTCACCTTTCAGGGGGGAGGGGGGTGCAGATACCTTTCTAAGACAGGTATTTGCACCCACGGGAGTCTATGCCTCTTCCTGTCCCTCTGCACTGTCTCCTGGGAAACACACAGGTCCCAGGAGATAGCGGGGACCAGTTACGACACGCAGCACGACTCGCGCATGCGCAGTAGGGAACCGGGAAGTGAAGCCGCAACGCTTCACTTCCTGATTCCATCACCTAGGATGGCGGCGGCAGCTGCCGAGAGTCGAGCGATTTATCGGCGTCGGCTGCCGACATCGCTGGACCCTGGGACAGGTAAGTGGCCATGTATTAAAAGTCAGCAGCTGCAGTATTTGTAGCTGCTGGCTTTTAATATTTTTTTTTTTTTTTAGGTGGACTCCCTCCTTTAAATCCCTTTTTTTTTCTTTTTAAAGTTGTTCTGAGGTCTAAATGCGTTTTTTTTTTTTTTTGTTTTTTTTTTAAATGTGTTCTCTTTAACACTCCACTACCTATCCTACCCACCCTCCTACCTAAACACTTGTCTGACTCTTCTCCCTGATCCAGCGCTGTCTCGGCTCGCAATCCTCTCTTCTGGATTCACAGGAGACACTAAGAGCATTGGGAGCCATAGGCTCCTGCTGCTGTCAATCAAACTTCTCTGAGAAGGGATCAGGGGAGTGGCTTGCTTGCGCTGTGTGTGTCTATAGATGCACACAGCCTAACACCGGAGTGTGTCTGTACAGGTGCCTCCTTATTTTTCAGCTTGCTAAGGGAGGCACCTGGGAGAAGGAAATGGTGCCAGCAGGGGACGGCCAGATCTGGAGGTAATGGACATCTCTGTGCAAAATTATTTCACAGAACAGTTAAAGTGTTACTATACCCACAACAGTAAAATCTGTATATGCAGCATAGCCTGCTTGTTATACTCACTGTGAAACTTAAGGGGTTAATCCTCTGCATTGTGTAAAAAGGCTGTTTTATCCTGTATGCACAGATCCTCCCCTCCTGCACTGTCTATCTGGGGAAGGCCAGCTAACACAGGCAGGATAGCCAACCTGCACATACTCAGTTGTGTATTTTATGCTGTAGAGAATATTTACTTGTTCTCAGAGATAGCCAGGTCACATGATATTGGCATCACACATGTGGGCGTGTATACAGGCTTAAGTGGAAATCTCCACCCACCAGAACTCTCAGCACTGGATAAACTGTAGTTTATCACTGACCGTGGTATACAGATCAGCCAAAAAGGTATATAGTGGCAGTATTTTAATGTAAAAAGATTTATAAGCTGTGGGCACTGTGAGGGGGGCAGATGAACTATTTTTATATTACTGGGTTTAGTAACACTTTAAGTATAATGTTTTGAGGCCCCACCTCATTCGAGAAAGAGGCAGGGCCTTCAAATGTGTCATTGCTAAGTAGACAGCTTGACGCTGTTGGTCATTTGGGAGCAGTGAGGCTTCATCCTGTGGAGCTGTTTATGTCCAGCTGCTTTCTCCAGCTGTGCTGGCTGGAGTGTGACTTCCCACAGTGGTGCCTTTCCTGTGGTCTACTCCCCCCTCCTCTCCTTGACCAAGAGAAGGAAGGTTGGATTGTGTACCATCAGTCTGGAACCCCCTCCCCAGGCGCACAATGCGAAACTTCATTTGACACACATACAGTGGGGAGCATAATTATTTGATCCCCTGCAGATTTTGTAAGTTTGCCCACTTACAAAGAAATTAAAGATCTATAATTTTTATCATAGGTGTATTTTAAATGATAGAGTCAGAATATTAACCAAAAATCCATAAACACATAAAACAAATGGTATAAATGGAGTTGCAGTTCAAGGAGTAAAATTGTTTGATCCCAAAGCAAAACATGACTTGGTACTTGGTGGAGAAACCCTTGTTGGCAACCACAGAAATAAGTGGTAATTGTAATTGGTGACTAGGTTTGCACACATCTCAGGAGGGATTTTGGTCCACTCTTCTTTACAGATCTTCTCTAAATCCTTAAGGTTTCTTGGCTGTCTCTTGGCAATTCAAAGTTTCAGCTCCCTCTATAAATATTCTATAGGATTAAAGTCAGGACACTTACTAGGCCATCCTTTGACCTTACTGTGCTTCTTCTTGAGCCACTCTTTTGTTGACTTGGTGATATGTTTTGGGTCATTGTCATGCTGGAAGACCCATCTACGACCCATCTTCAGTGTTCTGGCTGAGGGAAGAAGGTTCTCATTCAAGATTTTACATTACGTGGCCTTGTCCATTGGCTGCTCAATGCGGCAAAATCAGCCTGTACCTTTTAGCAGAGAAACCGTCCCAAAGCATCATTCCACCTCTGTGCTTGACTTTAGGGATGGTGTTCTTAGGGTCACAGTCAGCGTTTTTTCTTTCTCCATACACAGCAAGTCAAGTTTAACGCCAAAGAGCTCAATTTTGGTCTCATCTGACCATAGCACTTTCTCCCAGTCCTTGTCTGAATCATTTAGATGTTCATTGGCATGACTGTACATATGCCTTCTTGAAGAGGGAGACTCGCCATGTTTGGAGGAAGAAAAATGCTGACTATGACCCTAAGAACACCATCCCTACAGTCAAGCACGGAAGTAGAAACATTATGCGTTGGGGCTGTTTGTCTGCTAAAGGTACAGACCCACTTTGCCGCATTGAGGGACCAATGGATGGGACCATGTATTGTAAAATGTTGGATGAGAACCCTCTTCCCTCAGCTAAGATGGGTCATGGATGGGTCTTTCAGCATGACAATGACCCAAAACATACCGCCAAGGCAACAAAGGAGTGATGTGACTCAAGAAGAAGCACATTAGGTCATGGAGTGGCCTAGCCAGTCTCCAGGCCTTAATCCTATAGAAAATTTATGGAGGGAGCTGAAACCTTGAGTTGCCAAGCGACAGCCAAGAAACCTTAAGGATTTGGAGAAGATCTGTAAAAGAGGGGACCAAAATCCCTCCTGAGATGTGTTCAAACTTGGTCACTAACTACAAGAAATGTCTTACCTCTATGCTTGCCAACAAGGGTTTCTCCACCAAGTACGAAGTCGTGTTTTGCTTGGGGCTCAAACGCTTATTTTACTCCTTGAACTGCAACACCGTTTATAACATTTGTATCATGTGTTTTTTTTTTTTTCTGGATTTTTGGATGATATTCTGTCTCTATTATTGAAAATACACCTATGATAAAAAATATAGACCCTTCATATCTTTGTAAGTGGGCAAACTTACAAATTCTGTAAGAGATCAAATAGTAATTTTCCCCAATGTATGGATAGATGGGCTGATCCAGGGAGTTTGTGTTGGCCTTGTTTTTTTTTTTTTTTTGCACCCGATCCAGGTAGATCCGGCTATCATTTGATTACTACAATTGATCTCTTGAACTCTATAGTTTAGTGTGTGTGGACTGGTCCAACCTTGGATTGAATCCATATATTTTCATTCAATCATTTTGTTTACATTTCTTTGTTTACTTTGTTTTCTATTTGTATCTTTTTTTTAACTTCTTTATGTAGTAAGGTGTGTTCTTGCGCTGGTTTTCCGGTTTTTAAGATATAGTAAAAAAAAAGTTCCAAAATTTGGATTGGTTAGAAATGTTTATACATGATTAAGAATAAATGGGAGAACATGAGATGTGTATGAGACTGTGGGAAAGTGTTATGCAAGCAGGCAAACTGTTACTAGAATGGCAGCGTGAAGGTCTAAGATGAGGACATAGGGACACTCCAATGTCCTTCAGGGCTTGCCAGGTATCCGTGAACGGAAAATGTAGGTTGTGTGCCTCTCCTAAGACGTGGAATATAGCTATTTTCACTAGGTGTCCTATTTTTTGTCCTGTTTAAAGCACATGCTTTAGAGCAGTGGAAGACATCAGTTAGGTTTCTGAATAGCTAACTGAGATTTACTTTAATAGGCGAGCACATAACCTAATAAATGTTCAAAAGGCTGGCACACACAGCATGTAATAGTTTCACCTCCCCTCTGTACAACAGTTTGGTATTGTGTTTTTGGTCCTGTCTGATAAGTTACCTGTAATCTGTAAAGCCTCGTACACACGATCAGATTTTTAGACAACCATTCGTCTGTTTTTTGTTTTTTTTTGTTGCATGCTAGTCTCAAATAGGATACAGCGTGTTTCAAATACTAGATCGGGGCGTTAAACCTTTTTAAAAAGTAAAGGCCACTTAAGTAATTTGGTAACAGGTCGCGGGTCACAATGAACTGTGAGGTTTTATCTCCCCCCCCCCCCCCCCAAAAAAAAAAATTGCAAATGTAAACAAGCTCTTACTGTCTTGAGCCTCCTATAAGCCTGCATTCACACTGATGCGCTATGGTTTACCTGCACTGTGGGTGCAGCTCAGTGCAGTTGAGGCTTTCCTACGGGTCAGCTCCGCTTTGCAGTGAACTTCTATTAAATGTTGTAGGTACGGTGCACTTTTTGAAAGCGCGCCATACCTGCAGGATATAATAGGAGTCTATGGCTCAGTGCAGCTGACTTGCAGGAAAGTTGTGGAAGCAGTCTGACCTTACAGATCTCCCCTTCTTCATCTTCTCAAAAAGATGTCTTGACTCATATGCTGACAAGTATTTATTATACTTGCTAGACTGTAAGGGAAGTTAATCCAAACAGATACGAGCATTTTTTATTCAATGTATTTGCACATATCAGTAGCATCGTCATGCTAGTTGTACAACACACATTAATGGGATTCATTTACGTTAAAGGGTTTACATTGTTGTATTTATTTAAAAAAGATGCTCTTGCGTACAGAGAAATACAAGCTCAACATTCACAAATGATAAATATAACATAACATACTTTCTATACAGTGTAATGTTATTAAAAAGTAACTTTCCATTTTAGTTTATCCTATATAATTCTCAAAACCTGGAGAAAAATTCAAAGTGCCTCCTTGCAACCATGACAACTGGTAGCATTTTCTGCTCCTGGGTTTAGTATTCTGTTTTCCCACTTGCCTACGCAGTGCTGGATGTAAAATATCTGCTATCTCCTGCTATTAGACTCCTTATTTTTTATGAGATCATTTGAAATGGCCTTTCGGCCTAGGTGCACGCTGAGTGCAGGAAAGAAATCGCGCGAGTTCAGCTGAACTCCCACAATTTCATTCCTGCATGTCAGTCCCGATTTCAGGGACGATTTCAGAGACGTCTGTGCAGGTTTCTGCGCAGATGGCAATCACACCCTGAAATCGCCAAAGTAGTACAGAAACTACTTTGGGAAATCGGTGTGGCGCTGCAAATGCGGCGTTGCACCAATTAGGACGGTGCCATTGCTGCTGATATGACATGTCAAATCTCGCATGCCAAATCGCACAAATGTGAACCAGGGCTCAGACTAAATAAATGCAGAGACTGCTTGGAAACTGCTCTCTGCTTTTCTTAATACTATGACGTTTCTTATCAGGTGATTATGAATGCAGACTCTTTAATTAAAATTAATAAAAGAGCGGGTAAGGCCTACATAAATATCCGTTAAAAAAAAAAAGCAAAAGTAAGGATCTGTAATAAAGATTCCTAAAATCCCTGGCTTACAAAAGTGTAATGCAAATGGTTCACCTAGTGGGCATAACTGGAGTCTCACTTTAATTATATGTCTATCATTGTTTCACTTACATTAACTTTTTTTCTATGTTTTCCATTAATGTCAGTGAAAATGTATGTAAATGTTAACAGTAGCTGTGTATTAGTAGCAGTAGCTGTGTACTGACCTAATTCCTGCTGCCTAGGCTGTTCCCTGCTCCAGAGGGGATAAAACAGTGATGATTAAATGTTCTAAATAAATAACCTTGTGCATTAACCCCATTGGTTCCTGGGGGTGGGGGGTGGGGGGGGGGGGTGTTATACTTTATTTAATGATTGATGAGAGCATAAAAAGTTCATGTATGAACTCTATGGATTTTCAGTGAAATTAGGGTAAGGGTAAATATTCAACATAGGCCAAGTAGTTCTTGTTCAGTGTATTAACTTTGGCAGCATGGGAATCTCGCAATATCCTCTGGGCTATTTCACTCAGTGACTCTTTTAGATAAGTCAGCCAGTCAGGGAAGAGATGATCCCAACTGCAGACATAGCTCCACCAATTTAAGGAAGAGAATAATGAGGATATTCATTTTTATTTTATTTTTTTATTTATTTTTAACAATTTGAAATAAAGAAAAAAATATTCATGACTATGAGTGTTTTTTTATCTATTGTTTTTTTTTATTTTATTTTTTGGTTTAGACTTAGATATATTGGATGTGGTTTCCCTGTGGTTTTACTCACAAGGTCCTCGTAACTTTAAAACCATTTTGTAAACATGCACTTTTCCTTTCTAACATTAAACCTGCACAGTTCACTAAAACTTGCCATTTTCAAAAGGATCTCGCAAGTTGGTAAAATATTTTGACTGACCTCACACACGATTCTACATGAGTTTTGGAAATCATGTTTTCAAAGAGGACTTATTTGTGTTTAAAAAAGATGAACCTGTTAAATTGTGTACTTGTACTATGGGAAATCGTGTGAAAAATGTAATAAGAAAAGAAAATTTACGGTGAGAAAAGAAGATTCCCGCCTACGAAAATTCTTTTCTGTAGCAACATGAGATGAAATTGAAGGCTTGGTCGGCCAAATGTCGAAAATCAATGGTGGCATCATCGGATCAAAAAAAACCGAACTTTCTGATTTTGAAAAGAAAATTTGTTCGATATTCGACCATGTATGGCCTGCTTTTAATGTTGCCTCTGTTTAGAGTGAAAATATATTTAATCTCCAGTGATAAATCTGTTGCAGACATTTAAAAGACTGTTATGCCGCGTACACACGGTCGGACTTTCCGGCTACAAAAGTCCGACAGCCTGTCCGACAGACTTTCGACGGACTTTTGGCAGACTTTTGGCGGAATTACAACAGACTTGCGGCAGACTTTCTTACGAATGGACTTGCCTACATATGATCACACAAAAGTCTGACGGATTCATACGTGATGACGTACACCGGACTAAAATAAGGAAGTTGATAGCCAGTAGCCAATAGCTGCCCTAGCGTGGGTTTTTGTCTGTCGGACTAGCATACAGACGAGCGGATTTCTGGGTCCGGCGTAGTTACGACGGAAAGATTTGAAGCATGTTTCAAATCTAAAGTCCGTCAGATGTGAGGGTGCAAAAGTCCGCTGAAAGTCCGGGGAAGCCCACACACGATCGGATTGTCAGCCAGCTTTAGTCCGACCGTGTGTACGCGGCATTACACTTGGCTGCTTGGAAATACAGGAGCACAGGGTCATAATTACACTGTAGACCTGTCCCAGAGACTTTGCTGAACTGAGAAGCAGCCTGATCTGCAACTCAAGCTAGACATGCAGTTTCATTTTTTTTTTTTTTTTTGGTTTTGTTCAGCCCGCTGGCTAAATGAAAAGAAAAATAACTTGCATATTGCTTCATCCACACAGAATACTTGGATGGAGAAATTTTCCCCCTAGCCTCACCTGGCCGGACATTGCATTTTGACAGTGGCAGCTGTAGTTGGTTGGCTGTCTTATTGGGTCCCTGCTGAATTTTGATAAGTGTATGGCTAGCTTAATGTGCCATTAGTTTACTTGATAAATGTTGCCCTGTTTATCCCTGCACTTGGCACATTATCATATTTTGTTTTTTTTTTTTTTTTTTTTTTACAAAGGCACATTATCTTTAGTCGTGGCATTGTCTAGTAACCTTGTCAGTTTTCTATCATAGTATATAGATGTTCAAGGCAGAAACCAAACCAGTATGCACCTAAGTATAAATCAATTTGCAGATAAAGGTGGTAAATACCTGTAAAAAGGGTCTTTATTAGGATATTTAATTATGAACCATTTGTCAACCCTATATACTTACTGCCACTTCAAATACATGAAATTAGAATTCGGTGTTCCAAATAAGGTACCAGTGATTTGAACCTCCTTTGGAAGTATGCAGGTGGAACTTTTCTCATTTAATCCTCTGATATCTAAGGTCTGGTGTTGTCTTTGCTATTGACCTGTGTGATGTCATCATGCCAAGATCAAAAGAGCTCTCTACTGTACTACAGGTACAAATAACATACACCTATGTGGTATCGCTGCGATAGTCAGGAGCAGGAGAGTTTTTACTTTGGGTTGTTTTTTGGTGGTATGTTATGTTATGGTCAAGCTAAATTTTTAAAAAACTTTTTTTTTTTCTTTACTATTTTGGGCCAGTTTTCCTTTGATAATAAAAAAAAAAATCAGGAGATATTCATAGCCAATTACTACCAAATGAAAGCCCAATTCGTTCTGAAAAAAAAACATGGTATAATCCACCTGGATGCACAAATTTTGTGAACAAAGTTGTTGTGATATGTACAGTTTTTTACTAACACCTGTCAAAGCTGCAAAATTGTGCTTAGGCATTAAGATTTGTATTATCCTTAGGCGTGAGGGGGTTAATAAACAACAGTGAGAGTCAGGAGGTGGAGGGTATCGGACAGTTGTCTACATCTTGGTATCAAGTGCTAATTTGACATGCGGTTTTCAGTTTTTTCAAAGGAAGTAATGATTGTGATGATCAAAGCATCTGTGTATTTGTGGTAAGATTAGGATAACATTTATCAGTGTTAATACAAATATATGTATAGGAGTTTGACAGATGACTTCAGAACTGTCTGTTGAATGCAAAATTTCAGGACATAAGACATATTCCGTCAACAGAAGGCTCATGTGCTTATCTTCTGCCATGCTTCTCAGCCAATAAAGTGTATAATTGTTGTCCAATATTGTCAGAATCCTAGGGATAAGAAGATGTGCATATTACTCAACCTATACTGTCAGTATTGTCAGTGGAAGTCTGTAAATATTTGGCTACCAGAAGATTACTGTAAATATTCTTAATTAATATATATAAAGGTGATCAACTAGGGCTTCACCAAGAAATAATACCCTTTCAATGCATGGAAATAGTTGGGATAGTAAATTGCAGTTCTGCTGGGTGTTACACATTTAGTACTTTGTTTAATTTGTTGCCTAAATTACATGTAGCACCTTCCTAGCATAGGAAGCTAGGTAAATCTAGTTTTTGGCTCCTTCTGTAATCAAGGGAGCAGTAATCACTGGCTCTGGTCTGCTAATGTCTTCACAGACTGGGCGTTTGCTGGTTTCCCCTGTTTATGGAGGAAGTTTTCAGAGCTTAGGGTGGGAAATTCAAATAACTGGTCTAAATATTTATGCCCTGGCCAATCCCTGGTGAGGTGTGCCCATAAGGCGGTCAACACAAGGAGAAGAGTGTCTACTGAGCACGTTGGAGTATCCCATGTCCCAATCCCTCTCATGTACAAATTCTACAAGCAATAAATTACAAAAAGACAATTCCTAGACTGTTGCATGAGTGAATGGTGACCTCTGTACTGTTTGGGAAAGAACCAGTTAATATCATTAGCCCCTGCGGGGGTATTGCTACATACATTTGCTTTTCAAACACTAAGGACCCAAGTGTGAACTTTTCCCAGAGCCATATCTGACCTAAAATCATCACTGTTGGGCCCCTTTCACATGGGGACCTCAGTGAAGCCGAATCCGCCTGCTAAGCGGGGGATCTCTCCGCTGATCCCTGCTGAGCAGGCGGATAACCAGTCCATGTCTGCAGAACGGACACAGTACTGCTCTCCTCTATTGGGCAATCAGATGGAAATGGACTGCTTGTCCGTTTCCATCGGATGCCACCCAATCCACCTGACGGATGGGGAGTAGGATCATCATCCATCTGTTCTTGGCTGATCGGATTGGATGGCGGCGGGTGTCAGCTGACATGTTTCCGATGGCATCCGCTGCTCTATAGAAGAGACTAGAGGGTCTGACAGGCGGACCTGATGGGATCGCCCGTGTAAAAAAGGCCTAAAGTAGCAAAATCGGGCAATTGTGCATTTTTAACTTGCCTGAGGCACCTGTCAAAACCAGGCAATGGTCCCCTGACAGCCTCATACACATTGTCTCAGCTACTAAGCTGTGCTTTGCCGCATGGCAAAAAATAAGGCACTTCAGTGGGCAAGAGGTGACCTATTCCTAGCCGCTATAGACACCATGTGATTTTCTCTATAAAGTGTGTAGATCTATTTTAACCGCTGTGTAGAAAAACACTCTACTATACATTATTTCAGGAATTTCATATTTTTATGAAATGTATTATTTCGCCTTTTTAATGCAGTGATGTTTATCTTGAGCGCATTTGATACTGAAAACAGATAGTTATGATGCTAACCATTATATTAGTCATGCCCATCAAGTCTTCACCCTGTTTGAAACCTTTCTACAGTAATGCTCATAACTGGTATTTTCTCCATCTGCCTGTTAGCATCCTAGAATTATGTATTTCTGTACCTTTAAGTGAGTCGGCAGCAAGCCATTTTCACATTAGTAACAGATGGTTGAAGTGAGCGGTTCA
Organism: Lithobates clamitans; assembly: GCA_037952925.1. Taxonomy (NCBI): domain Eukaryota; kingdom Metazoa; phylum Chordata; class Amphibia; order Anura; family Ranidae; genus Lithobates; species Lithobates clamitans. The sequence continues at coordinate 1,359,336 of JBBGZY010000318.1, forward strand.
AAGCTCCCTCAGTCTACAGACATTAAACCTGCTGATCTTGCTGTGGTAAGATACTGTGGTATTCTGAACTTACATGTACACAGTTCGCGTGTTGACCCAAATAAATTGTTCAAATTAAACACAGCTGGATGTTTTACGCATGTGATGAAAAACCAATATGGTTGAATATTGCACCATATACCTAGCAATTTACACTTGGATTCTTCCAGTCCAGTTAATTTTATAAAATGTATTTAATAATTGCAAATGGACACATGTGACCAAAAAAAAACCTACAACAAATACTGCGCTTGTGTAGAAGTATCATAAAGTGAAAGCAGCTGCAAAATAAATTGTGAGATTTAATACAATATACAATTAATAAAGAAGCAATTTGTTGCGCTTAAATTGCAAAAAACATATAAAGTCCGATCGACAGCCTAAATACTGTTAAAAAAAATGATGACACTATATGAACAGAAAACATCAGTCACAGAATTGATTGTGCAGAATTATCCAGACAGAGATCCTCCACCTTGTTAAACGCTTACCAAAAAATGTGGACCCTCTAATTTATGGAAGGTCATAAAAGCGTTTGGGTATCTATAACCATAGTGTATCCACCAGCATTGGAACCAGAAGGTAAATGCGCCTCTATCAGACTCAGGTCATCCAAGTTACCCAGAAGTGACCGGAATAAAGAAAGATGGGCTCCAATAGTGTGAAATCTTTCTTATAGACGTTTTATTAAAAGAATATAATGCACTTACAGGTATCCTCAAATGTGTAGGCAAAGGGTTAAAACAGCAAATCTCGGTACCAAGATATAAAGTGCACAGACGCGATGACAAGTTTGTGTATCCTCGCCCAGGATTCATGATGCTAAACCTGATGCTAAACCTGAGCTGGTACCATAGGTGTGTGCTGTTACCCTTTGGTCCTCATGCATCCCTTGCTTCAGCTACAGGTGCTGTACAGCTGTCCATAGAAATCAACAGTTGTATGCAGCTGTGTGCTAGTACTATCATAAATGCAAACATCTTAACGGATGAATGAGCTTTCATGTAGACTGCCTGCATCCGGGTGTGTCTGTACACATGTATGTGTTACACAAGTACAACGTACAGTATCTCACAAAAGTGAGTACACCCCTCACATTTTTGTAAATATTTTATTATATCTTTTCATGTGCCAACACTGAAGAAATAGCACTTTGCTACAATGTAAAGTAGTGAGTATACAGCTTGTATAACAGTGTAAATTTGCTGTCCCCTCAAAATAACTCAACACACAGCTATTAATGTCTAAACTGCTGGCAACAAAAGTGAGTACACCCCTAAGTGAAATTGTCCAAATTGGGACCAATTAGCCATTTTCTCTCCCCGGTGCCACGTGAATTGTTTGTTTTACAAGGTCTCAGGTGTGAAAGGAGAGCAGGTGTGTTAAATTTGGTGTTATCTCTTGCACTCTCTCATACTGGCCACTGGAAGTTCAACATGGCACCTCGTGGCAAAGAACTCTCTGAGGATCTGAAAAAAAGAATTGTTGCTCTACATAAAGATGGCCTAGGCTATAAGAAGATTGCCAAGACCCTGAAACTGAGCTGCAGCATGGTGGCCAAGACCATACAGCGTTATAACAGGACAGGTTCTACTCAGAACAGGCCTCACCATGGTCGACCAAAGTAGTGGAGTGCACTTGCTCAGCGCCATATCCAGAAGTTGTCTTTAGGAAATAGATGCATGAGTGCTGCCAGAATTGCTGCAGAGATTGAAAGGGGGGGGGGGGGGTCAGCCTGTCAGTGCTCAGACCATACGTCACACACTGCATCAAATTGGTCTGCATGGCTGTCATCCCAGAAGGATCTTCTAAAGATGATGCACAAGAAAGCCCACAAACAGTTTGCTGAAGACAAGCAGACTGAGGACATGGATTACTGAAACCATGTCCTGTGGTCTGATGAGACCAAGATAATTTTATTTATTTGGTTCAGATGGTGTCAAGCATGTGTGGCGGCAACCAGGTGAGGAGTACAAAGACAAGTGTGTCTTGTCTACAGTCAAGCATGGTGGTGGGAGTGTCATGGTCTGGGGTTGCATGAGTGCTGCCGGCACTGGGGAGCTACAGTTCATTGAGGGAACCATGAATGCCAACATGTACTGTGGCATACTGAAGCAGAGCATGATCCCCTCCCTTTGGGCCGCAGGGCAGTATTCCAACATAATGGCTCCAAACACGCCTCCAAGACGACCACTGCCTTGCTAAAAAAAGCAGAGGGTAAAGGTAATGGACTGGCCAACCGTGTCTCCAGACCTAAACACTTTTGAGCATCTGTGAGGCATCCTCAAGTGGAAGGTGGATGAGCACAAGGTCTCTAACATCCACCATCTCTGTGATATCGTCATGGAGGAGTGGAAGAGGATTCCAGTGGCAACCTGTGAAGCTCTGGTGAACTCCATGCGCAAGAGGGTTAAGGCAGTGCTGTTTTGGACATTAATGGCTGTGTGTTGAGTTATTTTGAGGGGACAGCAAATTTACACTGTTATACAAGCTGTACACTCACTACTTTACATTGTAGCAAAGTGTCATTTCTTCAGTGTTGTCACATGAAAAGATTATAATAAAATATTTTTAAAAATATGAGGGGTCTACTCACTTTTGTGAGATACTGTATACTTGCGTACAGCTGTTGATTTCTATGGACGCAGCACCTTTGACTCCCGGGTGGGTAAATTTTGGCTTCAGGCACCCATGTGCATTAGGCCCCCCCCCAAAAAAAACAAAAACGGCTCACAAGGCTTTTTTGAGACTACTTCCACTTTATTAGGAGCTTGATGTCTGTGGATTCAGAGCAAAGCCTGCTGCCATCCCAGTCTCTACTAGGGAACCCTAATGGTCATTTAGGGTGCTTTTATTGGATGAAATGTAGCAGTTGAAGATGGGCTAAGTGGCAGCCCTAATATTTGGAAGTTGAGCCCCAAGTATTAGGGCGAATTAAAAAAATAAGGAGAGGAAAGCTTTCTTACCAATTAAAGTGGTTGTAAAGGCCGAAGGGTTTTATATCCTAATCCATTCTATGAATTAAGAAAAAAACGCCTGTGTGCAGCAGCCCCTAAAACTTACCCGAGCCCCCCCTCTATCCTGCGGTGTGCACGAGTTCCTCAGCCGTCCGGTACTCTCCCTCCTGATTGCCTGAGACACAGCAGTGGCACCATTGATTGACAGTAGCAGAAGCCAAAGTCAGTTAGCCAATCAGAATTGAGAGGGGGCAGGGCCAAAGTGCAGCTCCATGTCTGAATGGACACATGGAGCTGTGGCTTGGCTCAGGTGCCCCCATAGCAGGCTGCTTGCTGTGGGGGCACTCAACAGGAGGGAAGGGCCAGGAGCACCGAAAAGGGACCCAAGAAAAGGAGGATTGGGGCTGCTCTGTGCAAAACCACTGCAAAGGGCAGGTAAGTATAACATGTTTGTTATTTTTAAAGAAAAAAAAGACTTTAGTATCTCTTTAATATAAATGCTGTGTTGCCTGCTAAAAAGTAACACATTTAACCATTGTTTTATTCCCCCTTTAACTCCTCTTTCCATCTACTATATCAAAAAGACAGAAAATATAAAATTATCTGAAGAAAAAAAAAAAATGTACCACCCGCCCCTCATTATCTTGGCATGAGGATATCGAGGACTTGAATGAAGACTTTTAGGATAATGCCCCGTACACACGGTCGGATTTTCCAACGGAAAATGTGTGATAGGACCTTGTTGTCGGGAATTCCGACCGTGTGTAGGCTCCATCACACATTTTCCATCGGATTTTCCGACACACAAAGTTTGAGAGCAGGCTATAAAATTTTCCGACAACAAAATCCGTTGTCGGAAATTCTGATCGTGTGTACACAAATCCGACGGACAAAGTGCCACGCATGCTCAGAATAAATAAAGAGATGAAAGCTATTGGCCACTGCCCCGTTTATAGTCCCGACGTACGTGTTTTACGTCACCGCGTTTAGAACGATTGGATTTTCAACTTTGTTCCAACTTTGTTTGACCGTGTGTATGCAAGACAAGTTTGAGCCAACATCCGTCGGAAAAAATCCTAGGATTTTGTTGTCGGAATGTCCGAACAAAGTCCGACCGTGTGTACGGGGCATAAGTGGTTAAAGTGTTTGTTACCCTAGAAAAAAAGGAAACACAGATCCTGTTTCCTTAAAGCATGAATAACAGCACAGTGCTTGTGCTGTGTAATTTGGCTCCTTCTATCACCTAAAAAAACCTGGCTGATCCTGCCTGGCTATACCCTCCCCCCTTATAAACCAACCATGGTTTATCATGGCTGCTGAGCCCTGACACTGTGGTCAGTTTACATGCCTTCGTCATCCGCAGCCCTGCTCTGTCCTTTTCTGTCCTTCTCTCTCCCATTCCCCCCCCCCCTCCCTGCCTGTCTGCTGTGTGTCCGTACCCGACCCTTCCCCTCTTGCTGCTATCATAATTACAAAAAAAATCCTCCCATCCTCTCTGTAAACATAACGTTATGTGTCCCGTACCCCATCATTGTTGTTCCTGAAGGTGGGGGAATAGTGCCCCATCATTGGTGTTCCTGGGGGAGGGGGAATAGTGCCCCATCATTGGTGTTCCTGGGGGGGGATAGTGCCCCATTATTGGTGTTCAGGGGGAATAGTGCCCCATTATTGGTATTCCGGGGGGAGGGGGAATAGTGCCCCATCATTGGTGTTCCTGGGAGGGGGGGGAATAGTGCCCCATCATTGGTGTTCCTGGGGGAGGGGGAATAGTGCCCCATCATTGGTGTTCCTCAGTTTGGGAATAGTGCCCTATTATTGGTCTTCCTGGGGGGAATAGATCCCCATCATTGGTGTTCCTGGGGGGGGGGATGCCCCATCATTGGTGTTCCTGTGGGGAATGGTGCCCCATCATTGGTGTCAGTTTGAGGAATACATAGACCTCTCCTTCCCAAACTCCGGTTCAGTTTTTCCAGCCCGCTCTCCCCCTTTTGGGTCTGATCCCCTGTCCAAACTCCCTTTCTAGCCCAACCCCCTCTGGTCCAGTTCCGGTCCTACATGCCTCTCTTCCAGACTCCCTCCCTCCCAACCTACTCCCTCTAACGCCTGGTCCCCAACCTATTCCCTCTAACGCCTGGTCTCCAAACTGGCCAATTCCCTCCCACCCTCCAGTATAGTCCCCTCTCCCATTCAGGGCCAGCCCCCTCACTGCATTGTCATGAATGAGGAAATTACTTTAGTAGTTATGTTGTGATGCTGTTTGAGTGTAACACGCTGTTTTTTTCATTACTATTTAAAATAAATGAAAAAATGGCATATTAATTTTTTTTTGGATGATTTTATCTGATTAATCAATTAATTGAAACAATAATCGGCCAACTAATCGATTATGAAAATAATCGTTAGTTGCAGCCCTAATCTATTTACTTAATAATACCTCTTCTCTTATTTTGTACAAGAAAATTATGACTCAAAAATTTAAACACTGTAGCTGCTGACTTTTAATAAGGACACTTACCTGTCCAGGGAACCCACGATGTCGACCCCCCCCTCCCCCCCCGCCCCGAGGCCGATGCGTCCATTGGATTGGGTGCGGGCGCGGGCATTCTAATTAAGGGAAACAGCCAGGGGAGCCTTGCGGCTTCACTGCCCGTTTCCTACTGCACATGCGCGAGTCATGCGGTGCTTTGTGAATGGCTGGCTGCCTTCTGGGACACACAGAGGTCCCAGAAGACATCGGGGGGGGCTCGCCGAAGAAGAGGATATGACGTCCTGCGCCGCGGACCAGATGGATCGGAAGTACAGGCTGTACTTCATAAAAAGGTAAGTTAAAAGAAAAAAAAAATTAACTAGCCAAAAACGAGGGGTGGAGAGGTGGTCTTTCATTTAAGACTACCCCTCAAAAGTGGGTGGAACTCCGCTTTAAGTTCAGAAAAAATGTTTTGTGGGTTTAATGTTCTAAACAAAAATGCAGATTTGGTGTACACGTAAGGTATTCTGTTTTGATTTTATTTGTAGCATTTTTTTTTCTTTTTAGATTGTATTCCATATTTATCACATACTGTTTCTGCCTCTAAAAGGAATCGAAATCCTATTTAAGTTGCTTTTTATGATTTTGCTTTCTACGCCCATTAAAAAGGCTTTGTATTTTGGCACAGGCTTTTTAAATGTTCTGACTTCAGACAGAGGTTTACCTCAAAGGGCCTGAAACACTGAAGCAAAAGCTATTGTTTGTCCTGCTTTAAAATATTGTATTCTTTTCACAGGCAGAGTAGGGTGTAGTTGCTGGATCAAGAGTAGTTGTGTTCCTGTACTTCAGTATGATCATCTGAGAACATATTTTTGCAAGTTGATCTATAATCTATGCATTAAGCTGCTAATAGTTAGGACTAGCAGTTGTGTGCTGAAAGTCATAGGCCTTAGTAAACATCTCAAATAATGTTGGGTCATTGTCAGATACAAACTCTTTTGGAGATCCAGTTGTGGAATAAAATTATTTAAATTTTTTAATAAGTCTATTTTCAAGTGTAATATATCGATTTGGCTTTAAGCTCTATCTAGCACAAAAGGACAAGATAAAAACGAATTTCCCAAAATAATAAAAATGTCAAAACCCAGCTTTTCTTGCAATATTCAACTTCATTTAGAAATTTCTTCCGCAGTTTTTTTTTTATTTTTCTGCAGCTAGATGTTCACAGTTTGATGGCTAGCTTTATTCAACCACCTTCCTCTGAGCCCAAGTAATTCTGCCCCAGCCTATGGTTGGACCGTAAAAGAAGAAGCAGCACAGAGATGGACTCATCTCTCTATCACTCTGATTCCTGTTCCTATCTGCATGCTTTTTGTCAGCACATGAACTGATTGGCTCCTTGTGCTGCTTCCTTTTCTCACACTCCAGCTCTGCTGTGCATGGACTGCAAGAGGAGGATACCAGATGAACGTCAGGCATTTGTATAGTTTGCAATTAAATCTTCATTTAATTATCTCATATTTAATCTTGAAGAAAGAGGTGCAATAATTAGATTTTTTTTTTTATATCTGTCTAGCGTTTAGCTTCAAGTTGTAAAAATTAACATTTGAAGAGGAATGAACTTTGGAACTTTATTTATTATTATTATTATTATTCAGGATTTTTATAGCGCCAACAGTTTGTGCAGCGCTTTACAACATGAGGGCAGACATTACACTTACAATACAAATCAATACAGGTGTGATCAGGGTCACCAGTATTCCCTATAGTCTCCCTGCTATTTTTCATGTGCAATTTAAAACAAAAGGTACATTTTATTAGGGATATTCTTAGGCACAATTAATATTTAGGAATGGCATAAACGTTCACTATAAAAGCATATCTATATTTTTGATACAAATGATTGTAAATGTATTTTTTTTTAAATGACAGTTTATATTTACCTGCTTTGTGCAATGAAATTGCATAGAGTGGCCCAGAACCCTCTTGGGTCCCCCACAATGTTGCTGGCTCCTCCTCTTCGGCGAGTGCCCATTCTTGGAAGCCACTTCCTATGGGAGCACTCCTGTCAGCTCGCTCTTGAGCCTCCCTGTCTGCATCTATAAACAAACAGTGGGGCTTGGCCCTACCCCCACTCCCTCATTGCTTTTCACAGCAGCAGTAGCCAATGGCTCCCATTGCTTCAGCAAAGTCCATGAGACCAGGAAGTAAGGCAAGAGACCCGCTGCTGACAGGCCTAGTGTTGCATGCAATGAGGTCTCAGGTAAGTATAAGGTAGGGAGAGGGGAGATACTACTACCCAAACGTTTTTTTCCTTAATGTAAAGAATTCAGTAAGGTAAAAAATGGTAAGTATTTATGACCACTTTCAGGTCTACTTTTAAGGACCCATTTACACTTCTGTGATGCATTAACATGTGTTAATGCATTTCATTGCATTAAGGCAGCTTATTATTTGATCCACAACACACCAGAACAGACATGGGGTTCTATGTCAGAAAATGCTGCAGATCACGATAATGCATTATGTGTAGTAACATGTGATAAGCTGTAACGCTTGTGCGTCAGAGGTCCAATGAGTGCCTCGGGGTGCCATTCAAAATGAATGGCATTGCAATGTGCTAATGCATGCAATTGACCAAAACAGAGAAGTGTAATATGCCCTGTAGTATTGCCACATCACGTGCTACCTTTTGGACTCCTGCATTCTAAAATATTTATTAAAACCCCAAATCCACAGCTCTCCTACGCGGTTTTTTTATTTTTATAAACTATTATTGTTTATTATTAGTTAGTATAATATTATTATTAGTATAATAATTTATTTTGTGGACTTATACGTTTTAGCAACCATAGCCAGTTTTTCGATCCTGTCAAACTAATTTGCAAGTCTTCTTTCAGTGCTTTTGGGACTCCGTAAGGGCAATGCATTTTGTTTTCTTTTACCCACCTAGTTTTTTTTTACATTCCGATTCGTAAGGGTGTTTGACTTTTTTTTTTTTTAAGCCTCAAAATGCCCCTCTATGTTAGTCTATATTAGAAGAGCAGCATTTAGAGTAGTGATGGCGAACCTTGGCACTCCAGATGTTTTGGAACTACACTTCCCATGATGCTCAACTACACTGCAGAGTGCATGAGCATCATGGGAAAAGTAGTTCCAAAACATCTGGGGTGCCAAGGTTCACCATCACTGATTTAGAGTATGGGTACTCAATCCTGTGGCCCTCTACCTATTTCGCAACTATAAGTCCCATCATGCCTCTGCCTTTGGGAGTCATTTATTTATTTCAGGTACTTTATATAGCGCCGTCAATTTACGCAGCGCTTTACATATACATTATACATTCACATCAGTCCCTACCCTCAAGGAGCTTACAATCTAAGGTCCCTAACTCACATTCATACATACTAGGGACAATTTGGAGAGGATCCAATTAACCTACCAGCATGTCTTTGGAGTGTGGGAGGAAACCGGAGTACCCGGAGGAAACCCACGCAGACACAGGGAGAACATGCAAACTCCAGGCAGGTAGTGTCGTGGTCAGGATTCGAACCAGCGACCCTACTTACTGCTAGGCGAGAGTGCTACCCACTATCACACCCAGCCGCCCATGCATGTAACTGTCAGCCATGCAATGCCTCATGGGACTTGTAATTCCCCAACAGCTGGAGGGTCACAGGCTGAGCACCCATGATTTAGAGCAGGGGTCTCAAACTGGTGGCCCTCCAGCTATTGAGGAACTACAAGTCCCATCATGCATCTGCCTGAGGGAATCATGCTTGTAACTGTCAGCCTTGCAATGCCTCATGGAACTTGTAGTTTTGCAACAGCTGGAGGGCCGCCAGTTTGAGACCCCTGATTTAGAGGCTGAAAAAAAAATAACATTGCGTGTTCAGGAGAGGAGAGTTCGAGAAGAAAAAACATTTAGCGCATCTAAACGCTAGCCCCGTTTAGCGCTTGAGCACTCATTCCAATGGCCAGAATAAATTAATATTCTGGCCAGTGGAATAAATGAATGACAAAAAAATTTGACACACCTAAATGCTTCTGCAAAACATGGCTTTAGACACGTTTTATTTAACCTGTTTTTCTTCAAGGAGACAAGGCGTTCATAGGATCTGGGTAAACATACAGTGTGCATGAGGCCTTAGTAAAGCTGTGACACCGATTTTTAAAATTCACCAATATTTCCAGTTGCAAGATGGTAAACCTTTGCCTCGATCAGTGAAACCTGGTCAGAAAATATTTGAAAAAATTGTTAAAATGTGAGTACTTTTTTTAAAATTGCTTTTGCGATTTTAAAGTGGAACTAAACTGCATACAAAATATCGGGCCCTCAGGTGCTTTGGGCATAATGTTCAATTATAGCACACTTACCTTGTAAAGCGCCCATGCATGCCCATGGGAGCTACTTCATCTTTCACAGATTTGTGCTGATTCTGTACACTTTAAAAAACAGTTTAGTTCCACAATTAAAGCTCAGTTTCAACAAAAACTCCCCTCCAAAAAAACACTTCACCTTGTTTAAAAAAAAAAAAAAAAAAGGTCTCCAAGCAATATGTACAGTGTGTATACTCCAGCGCCACACTCATTCTAATTTGGCCTTGGTTAGCGCTGCTTATCTGGATTGCATAGTACCAACATTATTCAACCCAATTCCTTTTAAGCACAGGGCACCAAGGACAAACCCCATGGGGCTGCTTTATTAAGCTGCCCTGGGCTCACAAAAAAATGAAGCAGAGATCTGTGTCCACATCACTACATGGTGCTGTTTGTTGCATCATAGAGAAATGCTGCCATAGGAAAATGCAGAGAAGAACCCAGAATGTCACAAGGTATGTAGAACTTAAACAAAAAAAAATTAAAAACAGGAATGGGGGGGGGGGGGGGTGGCGCTCCAAGAGGAGGTGGAGGTGGTGTCTGTCGAATCTGCAATTTGGATTAAAAAAGAAAAATATATTAACATTTCAGAGGTTTTTTTTTTTTTTTTTCCTTCTACAACCACTTTCAAAACCATTATTTTTTTCTGTAAATGGGAAAAAAAATTTTCAGGACTTCTTGAACCCAATCAGAGCAGACTCAGTGGAAAGGTTGCTGGCTTCAAACCTTGTGGTGCCAATATAGATGAGAGTGACCTCACAAGCTCCAAGGCGTGCTTTAGTTAGTAATAGATGCACAAAAATAAACATAAACTGCAGAAATCTCAAATGAAGGTGATCTTCATATCCATGGAAGGGCTCACCCATCGGCACCTCTGTCTCTGTTTTGTCGTGAGAGACAGCCCCACTATATATTGTTTTGATCAGAAGTAAAACCCACGCTTTGTTTATCATGTCATAAATGCCCTTTTATGATATCAGCCAGTTGCATGAGGCTCTTTGTCAATTTGAGCTGAAGCCCAGTCTGTTTATTCAATAGGGAAGATTAATTTTGCTCCATATCTCGGAGCCCTGGCGCCAGAATAATTGTAATCCCCATAATAATATTGATATATATTTTTTTAAATGTTCTCTCTGGAAAATACCTGGCTTACTGGCTGGATATTTTTCTCCAGCATTATAATATCCACAATTTTAAATATTTTATGATTTCCCAGTTTCTCAGACATTGGTTACAGAAGCTCCTGTGTAACATTGATTAATCTTTATACAACAAAGTGTAATTGAGGGGCATAGCAGCGATTTGTAAAATACTTTGGGCACCCATAGTAGATGAACGAGGCAGCATTCCTAGTGCGCTGCGCCTAATAGGTGTGGACAATTTAAACTGTGAGCGTGGCTTAAAGAGCGCAAGGTTAAAAAAAAATGTGAGCCTACTCACTGTATACATGACACACATATGCCACAGTACTTGTACCCACAAAATATCATCTTTCAGTGTACAGGACACTTACAAATCTTTGCACAGACATTAAAAATTAAACTCTTCCATTACACCTTTTTTAAAGTGCACTTACCTTTTGTGGGTAGTCAGTGCCCATGCAACTGGTAGAGCGGTCCAGGGATTTGAAAGCAACAATCTTCTTCCCCTTCTTTCCTTAGGGCTTTTAGGATGGATCAGAGCTATTCTGGTTGGTCACCACTTTAACCAGTTGTAATATTTCTGTTCAGCTCTGAAAGTCCAAAGGGAAGAGGAGCCAGATTTCATAGCCCTAGACCACTGCACCAGCTGCGTGGTCAGTGACCACTTATTACCAAGGGATGTAAGTACAGCGGGAACTGGTGGGAGGTTGTGTTGAGTGTTCTCCTTTTTGTGAAAAGGTGAACTTACAGGACACAGTGACTGCTTTGTAACCAGCATCAGTTGTACGTTACATACTTCTGACCTATGTATTTATTTTTACATTACAGCATAACAAGTGCTATATTGCACTTCTCTTTTGGTTAGAAGTATATATTGTACAATAGAGCACAGGGGTCAAGAGTTTGAAATGTACAACATAGTGTACAGTATATAATGCAAGGGGTCAAGATTGTGTAGCACAAACAGTGCAGGGTCAGGAATACACAGAGTGCAGGTTTTAGAGTATGTAACACACAGAGGTTGATTTACTAAAGTCAAATGGGCTGTCCACTACGAGTGCACTGCAAGCACAGCTTAAGTGCAGTTGCTCTAGATCTGCGGGGAAGCTCTGAAATGAAGGGCATCTCTGCTGATTTCTATCATCCTATTATGTGCAAGCAAAAATGCTGTTTTTTTTAATTTTCCTTGCATGTCCCCCCATGTCATTGCATGTCCCCCTCAATCCACTGTGCACTTCAAGTGCACAGTGGATTTGCCTTTAGTAAATCAACCCCACAGAGTACAAAATTACCTTTCCTCCAGTTCAGCTCTCACTCCTCACCCCAGCCTGAAAGCTATTCACCAGACCTCAGAAACAGCGGCACTTCAGAAAGTCCTCCTCTCGGCACTGCCATGTGATCAGAGTCTAGGAGAGCCTTCCTCATCACTGAACTGCTGCAGCTATAGCTAGGGTTTGACAGACGGCAGAAAGGAGAGAGACTAAAAGAAATTACCCCTTTTTGGAAAGTAGACAGTCCAAGGTATTCCATAAGGGCCCTTTAACACCGGGGCGGGCGGGCGTCGGCAGTAAAGCGCCGCTATCGTAAGCGGCGCTTTACCAGCGGTATGCGGCAGCTAACGGGGCGGTTTTACCCCCCGCTAGCGGCCGAGAAATGGTTAAAAAACACCGCAAAGCGCCTCTGCAGAGGCGCTTTGCCGGCGGTATAGCCGCGTCGTCCCATTGATTTCAATGGACAGGAGCGGTATACACTCCGCTCCTTCACCGCTCCAAAGATGCTGCTAGCAGGACTTTTTTTACCGTCCTGCCAGTGCACCGCTCCAGTGTGAAAGCCCTCGGAGCTTTCACACTGGAATGAAAGCAGCGGCACTTTCGGGTCAGTTTGCAGGCGCTATTATTAGCGCAATAGCGCCTGCAAACCGCCCCAGTGTGAAAGGACCCTAAGAGGCATGGCGAGTTTTTTTAAGTTGTCATCTTTTTGTCATTTTTTGGGACAAAGAAATTTAAAAGAATTGTTTTTTTTTACATTGTGTTTTTCACCAGTGCAGTACAGCATTGTTCTATAACTGGTGTGACAGTATGTAAAAAAATAAAGAAATAATAATTCATATTTTGTTTCAAAATATATATAATTACAGATACAGATGGGATGTGATTGGCCCTGTCTGCACTATGTGATCATTTGACAAATCGCAGCTAGCAATACAATTGTACACAATAAATTGCATGAAAGGAAGGCGTCCATTGTTTTAATGGTCATGTGATCTGCTGTGATTGGTCACAGCGATCACATGGTATTGGCAGCAGTTTGGTACACTAACAATTCATCAGCTATGTCCGGTGAACACAGCCAGTGACTGAATGTGCAGCAGCGCGTTCCAGGAGGACATTTTTATGACGTCCACCCGGAATGTTAAAGGTCCTGCTCGGCCGTCATTTTGACAATAGAGTGGAACTGCAGCCAAAACCTGCCTCTGTCAGATTTGTGTTGTCTTTTTTTTCTCCTTGGAAAATATCTCCACACCTGTGCCAGTAATGGTGGCCAATTGCAAAGGTAGTAAGGTATGCACAACAATTGCTCAAACAGCAATGCTCAAGTTTTTAACCGTTCTCTTTCTTTTTTCTCTCTCTTTCCCCATTCTCATCTAATGTACAGTATAATTTTTGTTAATGTAAAAAAGCTGAGCTTTTTTTTTTGTCTGTACACACATGCTTACTGTGTTCCTCCTTGGTCCTAGAATAAAGCAGCTATTCATGTGTACTGAGCCAATGCCTTGATACGCTTGCATACTCAGCATTTTTTGTGTCCGCTCTTTTTAGACGAAATCACTTAGATTCGCAAGAAGTAAAAGAAGTGACTAAAAATCAGCAGGAAGTAGGTATTTCCAGTAAATTATGTTTTTCTTTGTGGTAAAAAGTGGATGTGCCTGCATTTTTTGAAAGCTTCTAAAGTACACCCCTCACATTTTTGTAAATATTTTATTGTATCTTTTCATGTGACAACACTGAAGAAATGACACTTTGCTACAATGTAAAGTAGTGAGTGTACAGCTTGTATAACAGTGTAAATTTGCTGTTCCCTCAAAATAACTCAACACACAGCCATTAATGTCTAAACCCCTGGGAACAAAAGTGAGTACACCCCCAAGTGAAAATGTTCAAATTGGGTCCAATTAGGCATTTTCCCTCTCCGGTGTCATGTGACTTGTTAGTGTTACAGGGACTCAGGTGTGAATGGGGATCAGGTGTGTTAAATTCGGTGTTATCGCTCTCACTCTCTCATACTGGTCACTGGAAGTTCAACATGGCATCTCGTGGCAAAGAACTCTCTGAGGATCTGAAAAAAAGAATTGTTGCTCTACATAAGGATGTATATGACACACTGTGCAGCGCTAATATGCATCAAATAAAAGCATTACTGATACAAAAAATATATTATATATACACAATAAAAGACTATATATAGCATAAATATAAAAAACGTGACATCATATAAAGAAATATATAAGTGCTCGTGCTCCGTGAGTCACGCTCAGTCCTTAATGAGGTATTTAAACTAAACAGCAAAAGTCCATAATAACATCAACCATGTGATAATTGTGTCTTCATGCGGTGGGCACACACCCCCCACCAGGTGTACCCTCACCTTAGGGGCTTAAAATATAAGCCTGTAATTGATAGCAATAGCCTGCAGAGATCCTTCTTTGTTTCCTTTATCCTATACAGGTTTATGGAACACTGATATGGAACACAGGCCACTTGCTTCTGCCGATAATAGCCCAGCTCAAAAGCCACTATTTTCTCCTGGTATGTTCAAAGACTCTCCTCATATATATCACATGCGGGAAATGACAGAGGCATGCAATAGCTTGATAACGTTTTAAAAAGGCTTAATTTCATATAGAACTCCACATATATACAACTCACATTTCAAATAAATAAAAAATGCCTTTAAAGTGCTTTAGTGCTGAGGTCTGGTTCTGCAGCCCCGGTTTCACAGCGTTCCCCCTGTCCTATGCCTGCTCTGCAACACTTCCTGGTACTTCTCTCGTTAGCCGATGGACTTTTGCTGTTTAGTTTAAATACTACCTTATCGAGGAATGAGTTTGATTCATGGAGGTCACTAATATATATATATATATATATAATATATATATGTATGTATGTATGTGTGTGTGTGTGTGTGTGTGTGTGTGTGTGTGTGTGTGTGTGTGTATTGGTTTTATTTTATGCATATTAGCGCTGCACAGTGTGTCATATATATTGTATTATCACATTTTGGGGAAGTGTAGGACGTCAGGGCAGCTGATCATAGTCACATTTTATTCATGTTAATTAAGGTTATTTTAGGTTTAGTGCAGCATCTCACAAGATTTTACTTATTTATTTTTCTACATAAAGATGGCCTATAAGACGATTGCCAAGACCCTGAAACTGAGCTGCAGCACAGTGGCCAAGACCATACAGCGCTTTAACAGGACAGGTTCCACTCAGAACAGGCCTCGCCGTGGTCGACCAAAGAGGTTGAGTGCACATGCTCAGAATCCTATCCAGAGGTTGTCTTTGGGAAATAGACATATGAGTGCTGCCAGCATTGCTGCAGAGGTTGAAGGGGTGAGGGGTCATCCTGTCAGTGTTCAAACCATACGCCGCACACTGCATCAAAATGGTCTGCATGGCTGTCGTCCCAGAAGGAAGCCTCTTCTAAAGATTATCCACAAAGCCCACAAACAGCTTACTGAAGACAAGCAGACTAAAGACATGGATTACTGGAGTCATGTCCTGTGGTCTGATGAGACCAAGATAAACTTATATGATTCAGATGGTGTCAAGCGTGTGTGGTGGCAACCAGGTGAGGAGTACAAAGACAAGTGTGCCTTGCCTACAGTCAAGCATGGTGGTGGGAGTGTCATGGTCTGGGGCTGCATGAGTGCTGCCGGCACTGGGGAGCCACAGTTCATTGAGGGAACCATGAATGCCTGCCAACATATACTGTGACATACTGAAGCAGAGCATGATCCCCTCCCTTCAGAGACTGAGCCGCAGGGCAGTATTCCAAACACACCTCCAAGACGACCACTGCCTTGCTAAAGAAACTGAAGGTAAAGGTGATGGACTGGCCAAGTATGTATCCAGACCTAAACCCTATTGAGCATCTGTGGGGCATTCTCAAACAGAAGATGGAGGAGTGCAAGGTCTCTAACATCCACCAGCTACGTGATGTTGTCCTGGAGGAGTGGAAGAGGGCTCCAGTGGCAACCTGTGAAACTCTGGTGAACTCCATGCCCAAGAGGGTTAAGGCAGTGTTGGAAAATAATGGTGGCCACACAAAATATTGTCACTTTGGGCCAAATTTGGACATTTTCACTTAGGGGTGTACTCGCGTTTGTTGCCACTGGTTTAGACATTAATGGCTGTGTGTTGAGTTATTTTGAGGGGACTAATAATAACTTTTTTTTCATAAGTTATATTTCCTTTATTTACTGCACAACCTGCAAGCATTCTTTGCTAAGATTTGGGAATATTGTTACCTGGACAGGAACACAGGAAGTGTGGGGGGGGGGGGGGGGGGCTCCACACTGGGACAACACAATTAAAACTGGGGTTTTACACCCTTCCCCAGTCTTCCCCAATCTTTAACCACTTTGCCTCTCACAACTTTTCACCTGCTATGGACCAGAGCAATTTTTACATTTCTGATATAGACCTGTTTGTTCGGCACTAACGTTGTCATTACTTGAGATGGCAAGGTAATACATATACGATTTTATTTTAGAGTAACATTGACCAGGAACAAATAATTAGGAGTTCTGACATTTGCAGATGCTTATTATCATACCTCACAACTTTTTTGAGATGGAAATGAGGGACACCTATTAGCAAAAGTATGTAGGTTTAGGAGACACCCCTTGCCACGTCCGCTTAACCACTTCAGCCCCAGGAAGGATTTGGCCTCTTAATGACGACCAGGCCATTTTTTGCGATATGGCACTGCGTCGCTTTACCTGACAATTGCGCGGTCGTGCGACGCTGTACCCAAACAAAATTGATGTCCTTTTGTACCCACAAATAGAGCTTTGTTTTGGTGGTATTTGATCACCCCTGCCACGTTATGATAGAATCCACATCAACATTACGTCCATCACGGGGCTACAGCGTGAAACCAAGCCTCACCATGATAAAGTCCACATCGCCAACGCCACGCCCAACAGGGTCACACAGGCGAGTCAACATCTCCAAACCGAGGAAAGGAAAACAACAATCACAAAACCCCATGGGTGAGGTCCAAGCCTCGCTATAGTAAAAAAAAGGAAATGTCATCGAGGCAATATTGCAATGACCGGGACTCTGTATCTATGGTTACAAATAGAAAAGCAGAAGAAAAAAAAGGAAAGAAAAAACCTGATCCATCACTGAGAGGACTGAAAAAAAAAAAAATACATAGGCATATTATGCCTGCCTAAATAATATATTGAATGTTGCCTATCAAAACGAGGGATACTCACCTATAGGGTTGTAGGTACTCATATGGTAAACATTAAACAGAGGCATATTAAAAACTGAATTTATTCCCAGTAATTTTGGATGTAAGTAACTGATGGTGTTGTATAACTGAAATATGCATGTTAAAATTAAATGATAAGATTAAACTAAAGAAAAACAGGCAAGGCTATATTGTGTATGGTTGGGCTCGATTGATGAAGGCATTAATATCCAATCAGATATTCAATCCATGGGACGAATAAGATTTTAATTTTGTCTCAAGGCGTGATACCCCGCGAAGGCAGGAATCACCCCTCCAGTGAGGGACAAATTTGTCAATAATTTGAAATTGAGTACCAGATGGATTTTTTATTGTGATGATGAAGATAATGCCTGGGTATGCTGTGATTGGTACAGCCTTTCTTAATACTAGCTAAATGTTTGTTAACCCTCACTGAAAAGGATTGTATGGTACACCATACATATTTCTTCTTGCAAGGGCAAGTCAACAAATATACAATATGTCGAGTGGCACAGGTGGTAAAATGTTTAATTTGATATCTACGTGACATAGTAGTGGACTCAAATAATTCTGATTTCCTCCTGCCGCATATGTTATGCAAACATACACTACACCTGCGGCAGGGGTAATGACCCTTGAGGTCATGAAAAAAGGGGGGGATCAATGACGTTGGGGGCGATCTGCCCCCCCCCCAATGGAAGTGCTCAACTATAAATGACACCTGTGCAGTCTGGGAGAGCTGGACCCAGAAATCTGTCATTTTTAAGTACTTTCCAATGTTGGTTAAAAATATCTTTAATTTGTTTATGTTGCACAGAAAATGAAGTAATAAATGATTACTTATACTTCGCATTATGTGCACGTCTGGGTTGATATATCAATAA
Source organism: Lithobates clamitans (assembly GCA_037952925.1). NCBI lineage: Eukaryota > Metazoa > Chordata > Amphibia > Anura > Ranidae > Lithobates > Lithobates clamitans. The sequence goes on from JBBGZY010000318.1 coordinate 1,377,709, forward strand.
TGTATCCCTATCTACCAAAGACACTTTCTTTATTTCTTCTTCTATGGCTTCCAAACCGTAACCCTTATCTACACACCTAGACTTCAAAATTTGTGACTGATGGTTGAAGTCTGATAGATTCGTGCAGTTGCGTCTTATGCACAGTAGTTAACTTCGTGGAACTGACTTCAACCATGGATCATGATGGTAACTGTCGACCGGAATGTAACCATTCCGGTCTGTAGGTTTGAAATAGGTCTTAGTTGTGAGCTGATGATAAATGATCGAGATTTCTAAATCTAGAAAATGTATTGTGGTGCGGCTTGCTTCATAACTAAGTGAAATCCCTCCTTATTGAGTATTGCCATAAACTCTTGAAGGGAATTTTCATCACCCTTCCAAAGGAGGAGGATGTCGTCTATGTATCTCGCCCAGAGAACCAACTCGGGTCTCTTCAGGGCATAGGCGACATCCTTCTCACAGAGGGCCATGAACAAATTCGCCAAACTGGGGGCGAACTTGGCCCCCATAGCCACACCCCTCTGTTGTAAGTAGAACTGTTTGTTAAACCAAAAATAGTTGTGTTTGGTTGCAAACATGAGAAGTTCAATAATGTAATTTTGCTGAATAGGGGGAATTGTATCACTTTTGACAAGATAATGATCTACAGCTGCAAAACCCAAATCGTGTGGTATACACGTACTGTATATAAGGCTGCAATGTCTGCTGTTACAAGTAGATAATCTTCACAGTAATTAACCCACTCTAAAAGGCTAATAGTATCCTTAGTATCTTTTAGATACGAAGGAACAGGTTTCACTAGAGGTTGTAGATGAAAATCAATATAACGCCCTGTACAAGATATACCGGAAACTATTCCGCTAACTATAGGGCGTCCTGGGCGATGTACAGGGTCCTTATGCACTTTTGGTAAATAATACATCACAGGGATGTATTACCAAATATCGTTTTTTCTTTTTTTATCCAAAATCCCCAAATTTACTCCTTTGTCAACAAGTTCAACGAGTGCTTTTTTATAATTGGAGGTGGAATCTTTAGATAATGGGCTGTAAGTGTTTCCATCAATGAGGATCCTAGATATCTCTTTATAATAATCGCTCTTGTCAAGTATAATGTTGCCTCCCCCTTATTGGTGGGACGCTCCGTAAGGCTGGATTCACACCTATGCAGTTTTAGTGCTTTTTGCATTTTGCAGATTTGCACTACAGTCCATTTAACATGGTTTCCTATGGAACACGTCCTGTAGTGCAAGTCTGCAAAATACAAAAAGCACTAAAAATGCATAGGTGTGAATCCAGCCTTAGATCTTTGCGTTCACATAATTGTTTAAGCCCCACTTTAATATTCGGATTATCGTATATTCTTTTCTTGGGCAACTGCTCTAGATCTTTTAATACCAACTCACGTAAGGCATTAATCGAAGGAGCAATAGGGCCAGGGGATTGAAAAAGAATGGGTTGGAAAGGCCTGAATGAACAGTGCCTCCTACTCTCTTTCTGTCTCGTAGGATTAATAATAAAGTATCTTTGTATGTTAAGTTTACGTATGTATTTCTGTACATCAATAAACGTGGCAATTTTATTGAGTTTCTTAGGGGGAACAAATTTAAGTCCTTTATCCAAAATTAGCTTTTCAGCATCTGATAATGAAATATGACTAAGATTGAAAATGCCTGTGCCTCTTATGTTCTTTTCCTTTTTTCTCTTGATACGCAAGCCCCCCTCGGGAGCCTCAGTTAGTTCTGGGCCTCGCTTGTGGCCTTGTGTTTCCCTGGGAATACCCCCTTATAATGATATGATCTGGGATGTGCCTGATTGTAATTAAATGGAGATCCCCATATAGGGATAATTGTTATATGCCTCACGTGGATATTCTTCTCTAAGTGGTGAAAAATGGTTGTAGGTATTTATAGGTGCCCTCTGGGAATGGTATTGATCACGGTGACGGTCACCTTGATTTCCATACCATCCCTGTGGTGATCCTCCATGTCTATAATGATCATAATAATGGGAACCCCCCTGTTTACCCTGATGTTGACCGCTACCCCTAGTTTTAGAGCCTCTTCCCCTTCCATTATTAGGGTATGTCCCTCTATATTGTTTGATGGAAGTATGAAAGCTGGGGTGCCTGATCTTGGGGCCAGTGGGGGTGATGAGATTGTCAAACCTCCCTGATTTAGGGGCCTGAGTGAGACCAGATGTTGGCCCCAACTCATTAGCCAATGCAATGGAACTAGAGATTTCCATCTGTAGTGTGTCTTCACTGGCATTGGAGGGTAAATTCTCCTTTTTTTTTTCCAAATGAACACAGAGTTGTTTTTATAATCATTGACATTTCTGGTGTATTTCTTTTGTTTCTTATTTGTTCACGCTTCTCCTCTTTTTCTAGATGATTCCTCAAACTAGTTGAAAGGGAGGTGTATTCTAGTGTGGTAAGAGTCTATCTCTAAGATCTTTTATCTCTTTATCAACGACAGTTAATCAAACTCATTTATTAATCGGCTAAAAAGCTGATTCCTGCTTCATTGAAATATTAAAACCAGGGTTCAAGTTCAGAGTCGCCTTGTTGGGGATGTATGTCCCAACGTAGGCCTCTAGGGACCATATGGTCCTTCCTGTACTGATCCAAAAAGTCCCATTCTAGATGAAATTCAGTTACCATTAGGTTTTTCAACCTTAAGAACAGACCACCTAATTCCGTGTCAACACCTATGCTGACAAATACACCATCTGTGTTGAAGGAATGGGTTGTTCTGTAATCAAAAACATCCATCTTTAAAAAGGGAGGAAAAAATATAAGTGATTGGTGGCAGCAATAATACGTGTCAAAGTGTAAATATGGTGTAAAGAAAATGACTGCGCTACCAAAGCAACAAAGTAACAGCTGCTAGCACAACAATATGACCATTGTGTAAAAGTATATAGAAAAAGTGCAGCGCTAAGTGTGCATGTCACTGAACACATGTATATTGAATTAATAGGTAAACATTGAATACACACATATACAAATAAATATATACATTATTACATTGCTCAGTGCTATAAAGATACATTGAGCAATGTAAAAATGACACTGGCAGGGAAGGGGTTAACACTAGGGGGCGATCAAGGGGTTAAGTGTGTTCCCTGGGTGTGTTCTAACTGTAGGGGGAATGGGCTCACTGGGACATGACAGAGATCACAGTGATCACAGGTCGCTGGCGGACATGCTCCCGTGGCGCGCATGTGCCCGCTATCCTTGCACAGAGCAATGTATACCTACGGCGGTTTGCGCAGGAGAGCCGACCTGCCGCAGTATGATGGTGGCTGGTTGGCAAAAGAATAAAGGAGACTTAAATAAAAAAAAAAAGATTAGTTAAACTCACAAGTGCTTTTTTTTTAAATACAATTATTCCTTTGTACTGGCTCTCAAAATTTACAAATGCATCAAGAAACACTTTTTGAAAGCTAAAAAGTGCATTTTATATGCAACTGTAAAGATCAGACACAAATGATGAGGAAAGGAGGGATGGAGGGATCTTGTTCCAAATCAGGAACATTCCCTTTGAAATTGGGGACAGTTGGGAGCTATTCATTCTGGGTCAGTGATGGACCTACAGCCAAGCAGCTTGTGTTTTTTAGACAGTCAGCAATGGCGGACTTTGTGTTTCTTTCATTATAGGTTTCCTTTATCAGTTCATTAAAGTGTTACTAAACCCAGGACCCTGCATTCAATATATGGTCTCTCATAGTCCCCCTTTTCTTATCAGCAGTTAGAGTCTTGTGACTTCTATCAGTGTCCAGCCAAGAACTGATTAAAGCTTGTAGGAGGAGTTTTCTGACTTTGCTATGAGGCTGAGTGCTGATTGGCCCTATGCTGATCACATGCATCCTCCCAAGAAAAAAAAAAAAAAACCTCTCTAGCAATACACACCAAACTAAGCATGTGCAGTTTTTGGTTTTCTAACTGTTCTAGTTTTTTGTTGTCTAAACTTAATTAAACAAGTTGAATTTAGAAGCTGATTGGTTATTATGCACAGACACATAAGGTTTTTGTGTCGTCCTGTTTAAGTAAATACCCCACCTCACTACCTCTTGGCATAGGTGTGACGTAGCAATCCCAGTAGGCAGCAGAGTCCAGCCTAGACCTGAAAGCAGGAAGTGCTACTTTGCAGCACAAAAGAATACAACGTGGTAAAAGCTGTAATACGTTTTTTTCCTTTTTTTGTAAGAGGGAGGGGAACAAGAAGAGAAATGGTTGCTGTAATGAGTTAAGCTCTGCTTTAATTGGGTTTTAAAATGTCTGGCCTTACAATTTTAAAATATTGTATTATAATGAGACCAAAATGTAATGTGCATATCCTAAAAAAGCATACTTGACAAAGATAGGCAATGATTCCTCTTTGACACAAGCAGAGGTGTATGAACATTTTATAATAGCGCAAAGTCTGCTGTCCCATTTAGGCTAGATGATTTGAACATATTAAGTCCAAAGAAGGTGTAGTGGTGCTCTGCTGTTTTAAGCTTTAGCCTTAATGAGCCTCATCTGTCACTGGTTGATGTTTCAGGCCAAGCTGCTTCTTGACATCACCACCCCACAGCACATGTCAGTGAGTTAAGAAGATTGTGCCCTGGGTAAAATGAGCACTTGCATTTCATCTGAAAGAACAGAAGGGACACATATCTTAAAGTTTCATTGATTAAACTGTTGATCTATGACTTGTAACAGTGACATAAAAATAGAAATGAAGATTTATGGCCTATTTTGGATCCTGAATTTCTGTATTACTAAAGCAAAAATCTGAGAGTTTTGGCCATTTTTAGAGACAATCCAAGTAGTCTTATAATAACTAAATTTAACCACTGGACGCCTGCCATATAGCAAAATGACGGCGGCAAAGTGGTTTCAATATCCTGACTGGGCATCATATGACATCCTTTAGGATATTAAGCCACGGCGATCGTTGTTGCGGTGTGTCAGTCTGACACACCGCAACTCCGATCTAGGTAAAGAGTCTCTAACAGAGACTCTTTACCACGTGATCAGCCAGGTCCAATCACGGCTGATCACGATGTAAATAGGAAGAGCCGGTGATCGGCTGTTCCTCACTCGCATCTGACAGACGCGAGTAGAGGAGAGCCGATCGGCTGCTCTCCTGACGGGGGGGTCTGTGCTGATTATCAGCACCGCCCCCCCTCGGATCCCACCCAGGACCACAAGGGAAGCCTCCCAGGACCACCAGGGAAGCCGCCCAGGACCACCAGGATGGCCATCCACACTGGACCACCAGGTATGCCCCCTAGACCCCCAGGGAAATACTAATCTGTGCCCAGGCAGCTGCCAATCAATGCCCAGGCAGCTGCCAATCAGTGCCCACTCACAATGCCTACCAGTGCCACCAGGGATGCCTATCAGTGCCCAGCAGTGCCGCCTATCAGTGCCCAGCAGTGCCGCCTATCAGTGCCACCCATAAGAACCCATCTTTGCAGTCTTTCAGTGCCCATCAGCGTCGCCTATCTGTGCCCATCAGTGCCCACCAGTGCCACCCATGAGTGCCCATCAGTGCCGCCTATCAATGCCCATCAGTGCTGCATATTAGTGCCACCCATTAATGCCGCCTATCAGTGCCCATCGTCAGTGCCCGCTCATTAGTGCCACCTCATCGGTGCCACCTTATCAGTGTCTGCCAGTGCCGCCTTATCAGTGCCCATCAGTGAAAGAGAAAACGTACTTATTTACAATTTACATTTTTTTTCAAAATTTTCTGTCTTTTTTTATTTGTTTAGCAAAAAATAAGAACCGCAGAGGTGATCAAATACCACCAAAATAAAGCTCTATTTGTGGGAACAAAATGATAAAAATTTAGTTTGGGTACAGTGTTGTATGACCGCGCAATTGTCATTCAAACTGCGACAGCACTGAAAGCTGAAAATTGGTCTGGGCAGGAAGGTGTATAAGTGCCCTCTATTGAAGTGGTTAATAATTTATAGAGATAGTGGAAATTGAGAATTTCCTTTACCCCATGTTTTGCAAAAATAGAGCTGTGTAAATTTTGCCATTTACGCATGCAAATGTTAATGATGACTGGGAAAGCCAAATTTGACTCAATTCATATCTATGCATGATGCTTTTGAACATTTCTGCAGTGCTTTTTGCGGTGCTTGCTGCGTTTTTGGACACACGTTTTTGCCGCGATTTACGGATTGCGGTGTTTTTCTTTTTTTGACACTGTATATAGCTGGTTGCTAAGGAGGGGGCCGGGAAGCTGGCAGCTGCGTCCTTTAACAACTGATGAGTCATCAGCTGTTAGCGGGTTTCCCTGCTGATTGTAAATAATTGCCGGCTAAAAAAAAAAAAATTGTGAAAAAAACCAGCATGGTGTCGTTCCCCCCCCTCCCCCCAGGTCCATGCCAAGCCCTTGGGTCTAGTATGGATTCGGAGGGGACCCCCCACGCCAAAATGAAATAATAATTTTAAAAAATGGCGTGGTTGTCGGGGTCTGCGGGCGGGGGGCTTATTGGAATCTGGAAGCCCCCTTTAACAACCTCTATACCCCATACTCATTCACATAGGGGGGCCCCCAGATTCCCCCCCTATGTGAATGAGTTTATGGGGTACATTGTACCCCTACCCATTCACCAAAAAAAAGTAGTGTAGTGTGAAAATATACAGTAGACCGTTTTTGACAAATCTTTTATTAAAAATATCTTTTTCTTCCCCGCTTCTTCTTCCGGTCTTCCTCCATCTTCATCCTCCGGGCTTCTCCTGCTTCTTCTTTCTTCTGTTTTCTTTGTCGACCCTCTTCCGATGCTGATCTGTCCGTGCCGATGTCAAGCATTTCGTAGATAATTATGGGGACGTGGCCATCAGATTACGCCGTCCGGAGGCCCCACCACCTGTGACGTCACAGGCCCATCATGCCCCGGGTGGTGACGTCACAAGGGGCGGGGCCTCAGGATGACTTAATCTGATGGCCACACCCCCATCATTATCTAAGAAATGCTTAACATTGGTGCGGACAGATCAGTGGGACACAGCATCAGAGGAAGGTCGTCGGCGTCAGAGAAAGAAGAACACCGGACAAAGAAAACAGAAGAAAGAAGAGTGAAAGGAGAAGCAGGAGAAGCCTGAAGGATGAAGATGCGGGAGAAGATGGAGGAAGACCGAAGGAAGAAGCAATTTTTAATAAGTCTTGTAAAAAACTGTCTACTGTGTTTTTTTTCACACTACACTACTTTTTTTTTGGGTGAATGGGTAGGGGTACAACGTACCCCATATTCATTCACATAGGGGGGCCCAGAATCTGGGGGCCTCCCTGTTAAAGGAGGCTTCCGGGATTCCGATAAGCCCCCGCCTGCAACCAGCTGGCAAGAGGTCCTTGTCCCCATCAACACGGGGACAAGGTGCTTTGGGGTGGGGGGCGCAGAGCCCCCCCTGCCCCAAAGCACCCATCCCCCATGTTGAGGGTATGCGGCCTGGTATGGTTCAGGATGGGGGGTGCTCGCTCGTCCCCTCACTTTCCTGACCTGCTGGGCGGCATGCTCATGCTCGGATAGGGGTCTAGTATGGACTTTGGGGGGGACCCCACAACATTTTTTTTTTTAAATTATGGCATGGGGGGTCCCCTTCGGAATGGGGGGGGGACCGGCAATCCTTCTTCTTTTTCTTTTTTTTTTTTTTTTTTTACATTCAGCGGAAAGCCCGCTGACAGCTGATGACTTATCGGTTGTTAAGGATGCGGCGGCCAGCATAAATATCTCTCAATTATTTGAAGACTATTGAATAGTCTTTCACCTTTCTTTCTCTTGATGATTGCACAGTTCAATACATTGTGACTCAGTAGAGTTTTACTTCTCATTGTAAATTTTCTGAGCTGTAGCCAAATGATTACATACAGTTACAATGAACAAAAACAGTCATGCAGGTCTATCCTTACCATGTCTGCTATTTTAATATGTTCTAGGGGATTTGATTAACCTCTCTTTATGAACAACTTTGCCTTTTCCGATACACAGTCATTTTGTGTGAACAACTTCTTCTAGCAATCTTACTTTGCCTGCTGGGAAGGTCATTCTTCATTTGTTAGTCTGTAAAACAAGGATGGATGAGTCTGAAAATATATATTTTTCTTACAGCTTCATTCTGCTTGAAAACTTAAAATTCAAAAAATACAACTGAAGTTTGTTTTTGTTTTTTTTGTTAAATATTCGAATGTACATATTGTGCCTCTGTATCTTTCAGTATACTATACAGCACAAAACTATACTTACAACTAGTTTGATGATTAAGCTTAACTGAATTGATCCAGGCTGGGGCCAACAACCGTTCCTTGAACAATGGTATTGGTATTGCTTAAAGTGGTTGTAAACCTCAGACATGAAATATGAACAAAGCATATCCCTCTATATAGTGTAATTGTCTTATTTAAGAGCACTAAGTGTCATTTCTGTCTGCTTCTTTGTTCTTTTGCTATCAGAATTTCATTTCTGACAAGTTTTCCTGACACCAAGAGAAAAATCGTGACAGGGGAGGGACCTCCAGCAGATTGGCAGCCTCAACTCTGTTGCTGTGTTGTGTGTGTGTGTGTGTGTGTGTGTGAAGGGGGGTAGGGTGTTTCTTCCCTCCAATCAGCTTTTAGAGCTCTCCTTGCTGAGCTCTGCAGTGTGGCATTTTAGCTCTCCACCACCCTTTTTTCGGAACCCTTTAGACATGCTTATAAATTCAGCACTTTGAACGGATGTAGAGACGAGATGACTGCAGATAAACAGACACAAGTTATGTTTTGTTTAATCTCTGTGTTTTGCCTGAGGCTAGTTACTTACCTGGGTATATGTAAGGGTTTTACAACCACTTTAAGACAGACATTATTTCAGTTTCAACTTGGAAACTCCACACTAAAGAGGATTTTTGCTGCAATTAAGACGTAGCTTTTTTGGAGTATCTATCAGCTGTGGAATGAGTGTGTTGTGTATTCTTTAGCTTTAAGCAAGCTTTTAGCAGGTTTCAACAGAATATTATCAAGCTGCAAACCCAACTAAAGGTCCACTGAACCTGTTTTTGTTCATATGAACTATAGGGACATGTATTGTTTATATTTTAATTGCTAAGTGTTATATCTGCTAATTCATTGCTGTACGAGGAACAAGTGGTACCTGCTTCCCTCCAATGGACAGCAAGTGGTCTGCTGTGGCTGGTTCATTCACTTACATTAGTCCCCAGGCTGTACTCAGCCGTCACCATCTGTTGTGTACTATAGAGTAACAGACAAAATCAAATGTGTTTCTTATGTCAAAGCATAAATTCCATATGCTACATTAGGGCCTGATCGGAAATGTTTTATGCTGGTATTTTGGTACTTGAGATGTTATTCCTGTTGCTGTTTTTGTTTCTACTTTGGTCTGTTTCTGAATTCATTAACTGATCTATGCATCTCCTGGTTTGATCCTAAAGAACCTACCAACCCAGAAATGTGTCTGTGATTATGATTCTTCCTGACCACAATTTGTTTACGGGATAGATTCTTGCTGTCATCTGATAACTGACTTTAGCTCACCATATATCAGACTTTCTCAACCTTTTCAACACGGAGGAACCCTTGAAATAACCTTTCGGTCTCAGGGAACCCCTGTTTAAAAATGGCTTTATCTACAACTCAAGATAAATTTGCGGGATGGTAAATGGAAGAGTGCTCCTTACATCTGTGGTCTTGGGGAAGACTTTCCCCCCTACAGCTAAAAAGATCATTCGTGTCACTGGGAACTTATCTGAGAGGCAAAAATCGGTCATTGCTAAAGGAACCTCTAGCAACCATTGGAGGAATCCTGGTTGAGAAACCCTGCTATAGATGGATCGAACCCCGCTGATCTGGCCAAATTTTGATCAATGTGTGGCCATCCCTGTTTGACAGCAGTTGATTGTTAGATCGACCTCTGTTGAACGGGAGAGTAGGAAAAGTTTTGTCAATCTGCGACTGCAGCCAGTCAGCTACAGGCAATGATCAATGTATTCTGATAGTGGAGAGTCCTGCTGTCAGAATACAATATTGCAGCCAGGGTGAATTCCTTCAACCATCTTGCCTTTTGTGGATGAAGGAATCTATTTGCTTTTTTTTATTCAGCCCACTGGCTGAATGAAAACAATGACCTATCAATTCCCTGCCTTATGCTTGATTCACACCTATGCATTTTTAGTGCTTTTTGCATTTTGCAGATTTGCTCAACAGAACGTGTTCCATAGGAAACCTTGTTAAATGCAGGGCTCAAAATTTCAAGTCCTGAGCTTGCCAGGCCTCAAGGGTTACTCGCCACCAGTTGCACCACCCAACCTCTACCCTGCCCTGACCAACCTCTACCCTACCCTGCCCCTAAGTCTGCCCCTAAACAAGCCCTCATAAATTATCTCATGAAATGACACATAAATGTTTTATGCAGAATTAAGTAATAAAAATAAGTATTAACAACTTTATCTGTGCCGGGCGGCACAGTGGTGTAGTGGGTAGCACACTCGCCTAGCAGTAAGAAGGGTCACTGGTTCGAATCCCGACCACGACACTACCTGCCTGGAGTTTGCATGTTCTCCCTGTGTCTGCGTGGGTTTCCTCCGGGTACTCCGGTTTCCTCCCACACTCCAAAGACATTCTGGTAGGTTAATTGGATCCTGTCTAAATTGGCCCTAGTATAGGTATGAATGTGAGTTAGGGACCTTAGATTGTAAGCTCCTTGAGGGTAGGGACTGATGTGAATGTATAATATATATGTAAAGCGCTGCGTAAATTGACGGCGCTATTTAAGTACCTGAAATAAATAAAATAAATAAAATCTGTGCCCATTGATGCAGCCTTATCTGTGCTCATCAACGCAGCCTCCCCGTGTCCACCAACGCAGCCTCCCTGTATCCATCATGCTGCCTACCTGTGCCCACCATGCAGGAGAACAGAGAAGAGGAAGAGGATTGCCGGCCGGATGATCAGAGCTCAGAGGGACATCACTAGAACAGCTTTCATTTCAATAGCAGTGTGTTCCCGCCGCTTGGCGTCACATACAACCCCGCCCCCTGGCTGGGGAAACTTTGATACACGTCACTCGTACCGGTTGGTCTGTCTATCAAAGTCACGGGGCCAGGGGGTGGGGCTTTGTGTGCCAGCGAGTGCGAGGAACACTCTGCTATTGAAATGAAAGCCGCTAGTGATGTTCCTCGCACTCTGAAGATCCGGCCACCTGCTCTCCTCTCTTCCCCTACGAACTCTGGGAGAAGGACTCCCATACAACCCGCCGGCCGCATCTCCTATACAACCCTGCCACGGACTACAAACCACAGCTGCACATACGTGAACCCGGCCTTAGGCCTGATTCATACCTATGCATTTTTAGTGATTTTGTATTTTGCAGATTTACACTACAGTCCATTTAACATGGTTTCCTATGGAACACGTTCTGTAGTGCAAATCTGCAAAATGCAAAAAGCACTAAAAACCTATAGGTGTGAATCAGGCCTCAGATGGCAGCATTTTTTGTGGAGAGGATGGTGTTAGACACCTCAGCAAATTTTGGATGAATTTAATCTACAAATTAAAGCTGAACTCCTGTTAAAGCCTCATGCACACTGGACGTTAAAATAAAGTTATAAAAACGGCAGTAGCTTTGCAGTGAGTTTTTCAACGTTTTTGCAACAGCGTTTTTCCACGTTAGTGTTATTTTCAATGGATCAAAAATGTAAAAAAAAATAAGCTGGTGAGCCTTGTTTTTGAGCACTTATCAGCGTTTATCAGCGTTTTGATGTTAGAGCGTTTTTGCAGCTGAAAAACTCCTCTCAGAACCCACTAGTTTGCCTTTTTTTTTAAAGACAAAAAATGCCCCAGCCAAAAAATGCTGATAACAGCCTATGTGTGCATGGACACATAGGATATACAAATAAAATAGTGCTGCGCAATTCCTAAATGTCCATATAATAAAATAAAATACAAAGATTGATAAAAAGTCCCAGCTGGTGTGTGTGGAGACAGCTTAAATAACTATAAGGTGTGGTGACACACACAAAGCAAAGGATGACACATCTGGTGACCGTGATCCCTCCACCACAAATACAGATGGCCTCTCACCTCAAGAACTCGACCTGAAGCAGGTCACATAGCGGTATAAATCATCAGGCAAGCAATCACCAGATAACTGCTCCAGTACTCGTCCTTTGTCTCTTCCTCCTCCTCAGTTGTGCAGTCAACATAATATTTACAAAACTTCTACCTGTTTCAGAGCTCAGCCAGCACAAGTGACCCCGTTTAACGTCTATTAGCTGCTAATATATTACATTTTTGCTTTTGAGTTTAGATACGCTTTGTTAATAAGAGCAATTGGTCTGTTGCAATTTTTGATCAATGTAAAGAATCAAAATCTTAGGAAGAACATTGACATGTGTGTGCATATGTACATTGTCATTCGGAACTTCATTACTATGCCACTACTAAGTGGTTACTGCAGGCAGCTGCAATCTGATGTGGCACTTGATCCACTGGCTTGGGATCATAGTTCCATGGGTATACTTCTATACCTATGCTGAGAACAAATTCTGTCCATAAAACATAACTCATAAAAAAAATCACTGTTTATTTATCCACTGGGAATATGAACAAAGTACTGTCAGATTGAGAAGCTGTATGTGCTGCCACCTGTTTTGCCATACGCTAGTTGAACAAACTTGGAGCCCTACACCACTAACACATAATTAATTGTACTGAACGGTGAAAGGCAGAATTTTATTTTGTCAAGGAAATGTGTTTTGTATTGTTGACTTCCCCGAAGCTAGAATTTTATTCACTTTCTTCAAAGTTCTTCAAAATGTTTCCCCTTTTCATGAATGAACTTTTCCGTTGACATGATATAGGATGCCAGCGTTTCACTTCCCACACATTTCTTTTGTGAGTTATTAAAGCTAGCTCTGAAGCGTTAATCAACCGTCTGCCGCAGCATTGTTAAAAGGTATGTGTGGCAACATTGTCACCTGCAACCTTTGCCAATTAAGATGCCTTTGTTATATAAACTAGGTTTCAGTAATTTGATGTAATTATATATCTACATTACATTAATGAAGTTTTCATTCAGAAAACCGAAGAAGGACATAGGTTGACAATATTAAAAGTGGTGGAGAATTGCATCACCTTTTAGTTCCTAATTGCCTAATGTCCAAAGATGGACATCTGACCCTTACTCCTATATGAGCTTTTTGTACATCCCATTTCTTCCCTCCCTGACTCAACAGCTTCCATGCTTCTGGGAAGACCTTGTGCATGATTTTGAAGTGTTCCTGAGGTCAGGTATTGATGGTGTACAAAAAAGGCCTGGTTCATCCGAAAGGTGTTTAGCGAGGTAAAGGTAAGGGCCATGGGTACTGCAGAGGTTGAACTGTATAGAGTTTGTTTTGTCTAATGGTTAACAGAGGAAAAAAACGTACACCACTACCCACTGGTTAGGGGATGTTGGTACCCTATTCTGCTTGTTGGCCCTGTTGGGTCAGGGAGGAGGAAAAAAGAAAATGAAAAATGACCTATAGAGGACGCACAGGATAAGTAACGAGATTAAGGAATCACAAACATAGTAACTTTATCATACAAATGTATCTATATTTTCGATTGTGATGATTCGTTTGGCTTATAGAAAACATGATAGACCGTTAAGTCATGTAATAATATTATTTGTCCTCACAAACTATAGAATTTGATTTGTATGATGGAACGTAAAACGCTGTTGCTCTTTGTTTTTATTGTGGTTATTTTCAATAAAAAAGATCTGATTTAAAAAAAAAAGGTTAGAGCCATGGATAGTCATCTTGAGTTCTCCGCACCAAACTCATCAAACCATATCTTCATGGACTTGCCCTTGTTCACAGGGGCACAGACATGCTTGAACAGAAACTGGCCTTCCCCAAATGGTTGCTACAAAGTTGGAAGTGAACAATTGTGTAAAATGGCTTTGTTTTTTGTAGTGTTAACAGTTCTCTTCTCTTAAATCACCTGAACTCAATAACTTGGAGGGGTCTCTACATACTTTTGGCCATTTTAGTAGGTGTTAAGATGTTTGGCATATAATGTATCTCTTGGACTCCAGTTGTGAGATCTCTGTGTTTAAAGTAACCCGTACCTTGTAGGGCAAAGCAGCAGATTTATTTCAATGGTGACACCGCAGTTGATTTTATTTACCATCTCTTAGCTTTCCTACTGCTCTGTTCGTCCTAAGGAGAAACCCCGTTGCAACATACAGGTTACACAGGGCTGACGGCTATCTTTCCATCCCCTTGTGACAGCCTTAGGTTCCTGAGCACCAGCACTTTCAGGTATGAGGAACGGGAGCGAGTTACTTGCTCATCCATACAAATATGGTGCATCAATTTCCTAGGTGAAAAGAGTGGCAAGGTAGTAAAGTGAAGGTACATTTTAAGCTGTTGTGAGGGTTGGCATTAAAGTAGAATTCTGGGATAAACCTAACTAGTCCAAAAAATGCTCACCACCCCCCCAACACCTACGCTGATTAACCTGTGTTAACCTCTTTTCAGCTCAGCCCGGTTACATGATCCTGGCTCTCTTGTGTCAGCAACGGCTGTAGGGGAGAAGAGGGAGCACTGACAACGTATGAGCCATGGGAGCCTCTGTGGGATGTCACTTGTCCAGGCTTTGCTAGTTGTTGTCGAGCCGCTGGCTGACACTGGATCATGTGCCTGCACCAGAGCAGGCTGACAATTGGAAAGTATATATATACATCTTTCTTACACAGGTTCGTCAGCATAGGTGTTGGAAGGAGGGAGAGAGCATTTTTAAGACTAATTAGATTTATCCTGGAATTCTACTTTATGATGACCCTATTGTTTTGCTTGCATGAACAAAGGACAGGTGCTCTTTAAGTTTGCTGGTGTGAAACCTTGCTGCCTTTTATGTGGTGTTCTTAGTCTGAATATTGGATTTGTAATCTATTTTATATTATGCAGCACGTAGTACAAACACTCCAAGATGGATAGGAGCTGATCCAGGAATTGTTGCAGGGGTTTCAGATTCACCTACAAATGACATATATTACTTTTTGGTGGACTGATCTTAAAATAATTGCAGATATTTATTCCAGAGCGCACATATCACATTACATATTACAGTTTATTTATCTTCTGTTTAACTGTGTTGAGCAAGCTAGAAATTTGTTTCTAGATTACTTAAAAATTGACAGTAAATATCATTATACTGCTACATGTAAAACGGTTTATTATGCAACTATGGTGGTAATCTTTCAATGCTTTGAATAAAAAATAAGTGCTAATGTAACATTATGTCACAGGGCAAATTACATTTTGTAAAGGGATGTTCATCTTCCAAGTATATACAAATAAACAAACAAGGCAAGTAAAGTTTTTTTTTTTTACCAATAGAAAATAGTTATAAAGCTGAAGTTTAGTCTGCTTATATTTTGCCTTACCTGGTTTTCCCCTCTCCCTCAGTTTTATGTATTTATTACAGGTACAGTGCTGTCAATTTACGCAGTGCTTTACATATACACTCACCGGCTACTTTATTAGGTACACTTGTTCAATTACTTGGTAACACAAATTGCTAATCAGCCAATCACATGGCAACAATTCAATGCATTTAGGCATCTAGACGTGGTGAAGACAGCTTGCTGATGTTCAAACTGAGCATCAGAATGGGGAAGAAAGGGGATTTAAGTGACTTTGATTGTGGCATGGTTGTTGGTGCCATATGGGGTGGTCTGAGAGTTTTAAAAACTGCTGATCTACTGGGATTTTCATGCACAACCATCTCTAGGGTTTACAGAGAATGGACCGAAAAAGAGAAAATATCCAGTAGAAGTTGTTTGGCGGAAAATGCCTTGTTGATGTCAGAGGTCAGAGGAGAATGGGCAGACTGGTTTGAGATGATAGAAAAGCAACAGTAACTCAAATAATCACTTATTACAACCAACATATGCAGAATACCATCTCTGAACACATAGAACCTTGAAGCAGATGGGCTACAGCAGCAGAAGACCACACCGGGTGCCACTCCTGTCAGCTAAGAACAGGAACCTGTGGCTATAATTTGCACAGGCTCACCAAAATTGGACAATAGAAGATTGGAAAAACGTTGCCTGGTCTGATGAGTCTCGATTTTCAGCTGCCACATTCAGATGGTAGGGTCAGAATTTGGTGTAAAACAACATGAAAGCATGGATCCATCCTGTGTGAATAATGTTACTGGCGCAAATCAAGGATATATAGTACTCAAAAAAATGTGTGTAAGTGTAGGATCTGCTTCAGTTATGAGTTCCCCACTTGGTAGTATGGGATTGTGCTGAATTTTGGTTTAGTAGATAACTGTGCCAACCCCAAATTAGTATCTGTTATCTACTATACCAAAATGGATCCATCCTGCCTTGTATCAAGAGTTCAGGCTGGTGGTGATGTAATAGTGTGGTGGATATTTTCTTGCCACATTTTGGCCCCCTTAGTACCAATTGAGCATTGTTTAAACACCACGGCCTACCTGAGTATTGTTGCTGACCATGTCCACCCCTTTATGACTACAGTGTACCCATCTTCTTATGGCTACTTCCAGCAGGATAATGCATCATGTCACAAAGATCAAATCATCTCACCACTGGTTTCTTGAACATGAGAATGAGTTCACTGTACTCCATTGGCCTCCACAGTCACCAGATCTCAATCCAATAGAGCATTTCTGGGATGTGGTGAAATGGGAGATTCACACCATGGACGTGCAGCCGACAAATCTGCAGCAACTGCCTGATGCTATCATGTCACTATGGACCAAAATCTCTGAGGAATGTTTCCAACACTTTGTTAAATCTATGCCATGAAGAATTAAGGCAGTTCTGAAGGCAAAAGGGGGGGTCCAACCTGGTACCAGCAAGGCGTACCTAATAAGGTGGCCAGTGAGTGTATATTGTACATTTTACATCAGTCCTTGATGTGTGGGTGTCAGTCTGGAGGTGTAGGCATTCTAGGCAGGCTGTATTTGCAAGCAGACTGCACTAGGAAATGTCCTCATTTGATACTTGGCCTCCATGTATGAAAGAACTGAGATCCAGTGGATGAAAGGGACAGATCAGGCACATTCACGGTGGGGAGGGAAAGGCTAGTGGATGATATCAGGGAATGAGGTGGTCTCTGTGCCTTTCTGCAACTTTTAAGAAGCTTATAGTGTGCTGTGAAATCACAGTAAGCAATTTCAGTACACGAGAGAAGACTGTACAACTGTTCAGGACCAAAGGCAAAGCTTTAGTTTAGCTTAAGGTACATGGCCATTATCTTAATTTAAAGTATAACTGAAAGGCAAAACTTCTTTTTTTTTTTTTTTTTTTTTTTTTTTTTTTAGTTTTGGAGAGTGGAGAGGGATTAGACTGCTTATCAGTTTTTATTGCTGTCTGTGCCCTGTTAAGGAGATTCCCCCCTCTTTGTTTGTCCTGTTTACCATTATCATTGAAAGTGAAGGTAAGCTAAAATCCTGGGTTGTCCCCAGAAAAGTATTAGAGGGAAATTCTTCCAATGGGGACACTAGTTCTGGGGGTCCCCAAGTAATTCCCTTAATTTGCAGGGATTTCTGCTCATTTCCTGTTTGGCTATGGAACAGGAAGTTAAGGGAAATCTCAGAAATGGTGCGCAGATGGTGAAAAAAAATCTGACAGAGGTTATAACTCTTACTTTCTCTATCAAAAATGGAAAAAAAAAGGTTTGCCTATAGTTCTAATTTAATGCAGCCATGGTGAATGTAATTCCCCACAAAGCTACATTGTAGGTTGTGGCTTGTGCAATAACTGTGTTACCACATACGGAGGAGACTGGGGTTGATTTACTAAAACTGAAGAGTGCAAAATCTGGTGCAGCTCTGCATAAAAACCATTCAGCTTTCAAGTTTTATTGTCAAAGCTTAATTGAACAAGCTGAAGTTAGAAGCTGGCTACCATGTACCAGATTTTGCACACTCCAGCTTTAGTAATTCAACCCCTGTGTCTCTTCCACCAATGCATGTGTGTGCTAGGAAGCAAGGGGCGGGGAAGCAGTAGGAGGACAACTTATCTGGCCTCATGCATGATAAAGAACTATGGGAACTTCATAATGGGCCTTGTGTATTCATGTATGAAAGCATCTGAAAGGACCAACATTTCTTTCTTCTGCCTGGAGTTTTCCTTTTGGGAAATGTTGTTTTATTCCTTGTTCTCTTCAAAAGTGTACTATTGCAGGAGGCAATATGATTGTCACTGAAGCCATTTTGTAATTGAATGTTGTTAAATTTGCCTCTCTATTGCATTCTGTTGCTGCTGTGATTTTTGACAGCAGTAAAATTTCAATTCACTTACCTGCAATATGGCAAATCGGTCATTCTGCGCTTAGAGGGGGTTATTTACTAAAGGCAATTCCACTTTGCACTACAAGTGCAAAGTGCACTTGAAATTGCACTGAAAGTGCACTTGGAAGTGCAGTCGCTGTGATCTGAGGGGGACATGAAAGGAAAATAAAAAAACAGCATTTTAGCTTGCACATGATTGGATAATAAAATCAGCAGAGCTTCCCCCTCATTTCAGATCTACCCCTCAGATTTACAGCGACTGCACTTCCAAGTGCACTTTGCACTTGTAGTGCAAAGTGGATTTGCCTTTCATAAATAACCCCCAATGTCTACAGGACATCATGTGCAAGGAATTTGTCTTTCTTCAAAAAAACTAGAATTACTCTTTTTAAGGGCTGTGGTGTGCTGCATGTGAAGAAATCCTTTAATCCTTTATTGATCTGTTCCTGTGCATTGGCATCCTATTCAAAATGAATAGGCTGCCCTAGCATATAGCACATTAATATGTGACACAATATATACAAACCGATAAGTGTGTATCCAGATTTAGGGAATCTTGTAATGAGGTAAATAAGAAGGCTGCTATAATCAATCTCTTCTAGAAATGCCTAGATGCTTGGCAGTCACGATGACCCTTTTGCGTCTATGCTGTGAGTAACTAGCCCAGCGCAAGTATGTAGAAAATGGAATCTGACTATGATCCTCATACTCGTCCTAGGGTCATTGACTCCGAATGTATTGCAGTCAGTATGTGACAATAATAGCCAGGCAACTAGCATTTTAAAAAGGTCTGTAGTGGCACTCCAATACTTTTTAAGTCTTGTATGTGAATTCCTGTTATATGGTTGGGTAAACAGCTCTGTAAAATTATTCAAAATGCTAGGTTTTATTGGCTGGTGCAACAATGTGAGACTCCGTCACTGTGGAGTTGGTCAGGAAAAGGACACAGGGTTTGCACCTTTGAATAGTGCAGGACTACGGAGCGTTAATTCTGCTTTTGCAGATTTCTCTGGATTTTGGTATTTCCGGATGGGGCTCCGTAGTTTGGAGATTTCAAAGTGCCTTGAGAGGGAATAAATCTCCAGCCCAGTGCCAGGGTTTTGTGGACAACCAATAAGGTGTGTGCCCAGGTGCACACAGCCTTTATAATGATGGTCTGGTGAGAGTTGCAGGGGGAGTGCAGTTGGAGTTGCTGCCATTGAGAGAATATATGTGGAGATTGCTGTGTGCGTTAAGGAGCTCAAGGCTGTGTACATGGAAGAGCTGGTCGGAGATACCAGTGCCTATAGCAGCAGTGCTGCTGAAGATTAGTCAGGGGGGCTAGCATTTTCATTTGGCTTTTGTGTGAAGCTGAAACCCCCTGCGTGGGAAATCCATATTTGTGATCTTCCATTTTTTTTTTTCTTTTAATACTATCAGGTCCTTAAACACGGTTCGTCTGACTGACATGGACTTCACTGAACAACGTATCTAACTCTGAGCTTATCCCCCAGATCACATTTGAGAAAATATACTCTCAAAAGTATTGCAGTCAAAATAAGCAATATGATTTGTTGCTTCAAGGTGGAATTCCAGGCTATAAATCTTAAATCTGCTTCCACCCCCTTCTAACTCCTATACTACATACCCTGTATTAGAAAGATGCATATACTTTTACCTATTCTCAGGACGGTCTGGTCACGTTATCAGCTCCCAACACTAGCTTTAGGAATGGGGAGGGACAGCCAGCAACATCACCCAGGCATTTCAGCCATTGTTGGCGCTCTCTTCTCTCCCCAAAAGTGGGCCGCTGGGGAGATCATGTGACTGGACTGGAGCTTCCTGAGAATAGGTAAGTATATACATCTTCCTTCTACTGGGTAGTTAGAATAGGAGCAAGAAGAGGGGTGGGAGCAGGTTCAAGATTAGATAGGTATAGCTTGTAATTCCACTTTAAGCTTCAGTTTTAAACTCTGCAGATGGCCTGGCTATTAATGATACTTGCCATCTAAATTTCATGTGTGGCTAGAAGTAGACAATATTCTGTACAGCATATCGGAAGATGCTGAGAACATTGCAAGATGCAACCACTTCTCAGCCCTGGGCATCGTACAAAAGTGAGAAAGTCATAAGTGGGAGTGAAATAAAACTGGCCACTTCAGTATAAAGGTTTTCCCTGTGGATTCACTCACCAGTCTATTTTAAAATGATCCATTTGGGTCACAACTGCAGTAATGGAATAATCAAATAGAATTTTAACCTCTTAGCCTAATTAATAATCATATAGGTTTTTTCAACAACTACATGCAAATTTAGGATAACGAAAAAGGGCCCAATAGGCCAGGCATGTCCAAAGTCCAGTCCGCAGGCCAATTGCAGCCTGCGTTCTGGTTTAATGCAGCCCCCCTGGTAATTTTGGATATATGTATCTTTTGTGGCCCCCAGAGCCACAAAAGATGTATACCGTATTTATAGGCACTGCCTCGGAGTGGACGGGACGAGTGCCATCAGATTACATACAGGAGAATCTCCTGTTTAATAGCGGCGTTTGTAATAGGAAGTCCCATCTCCTAGGCTGTCATTGGACAAATGTTCTGTCTATCATAGGAGGCGGGACTTTGTATTAAAGAGGCCGCCGAGTAAATAGGAGATTTTCCTGTATGTAATCTGTCGGCGCTCGTCCCGCCCCCCTTCCTGTCTCCTCCGAGGCTGCAGATGGGCATCGATCAGGCTGCACTAATGGCACATGTGAGGCTGCATTCATGGCACACGTGAGGCTAGATTCATGGCACACGTGAGGCTAGATTCATGGCACGTGTGAGGCTAGATTCATGGCACATGTGAGGCTAGATTCATGGCACATGTGAGGCTAGATTCATGGCACATGTGAGGTTGCATTCATGGCACATGTGAGGTTGCATTCATGGCACATGTGAGGTTGCATTCATGGCACATGTGAGGTTGCATTCATGGCAATGGTACGGCTGCTTTGATTGCAATGGTACGGCTGCATTGATTGCAATGGTACGGCTGCATTGATTGCAATGGTTCGGCTGCATTGATTGCAATGGTTCGGCTGCATTGATTGCAATGGTTCGGCTGCATTGATTGCAATGGTTCGGCTGCATTGATTGCAATGGTTCGGCTGCATTGATTGCAATGGTTCGGGCTGCATTCATGGCAATGGTTCGGGCTGCATTCATGGCAATGGTTCGGGCTGCATTCATGGCAATGGTTCGGGCTGCATTCATGGCAATGGTTCGGGCTGCATTCATGGCAATGGTTCGGCTGCATTCATGGCAATGGAGAGGCTGCAGATGGGCACTGACCCTTATTTTGCTTGACAGTTCTTTATTTAAAATGTAAGTTTTTTTTTTCCTGAAACTTCCCTCTTAAAGTGAAGGTGTGTGTTATACGCCGACAAATACGATATATCCAAATTACATGCCCGAGCTCATTCTTATAGGGCGTACACACGGTCGGACTTTGTCCGGACATTCCGACAACAAAATCCTAGGATTTTTTCCGACGGATGTTGGCTCAAACTTGTCTTGCATACACACGGTCACGAAAAGTTGTCGGAAAATCCGATCGTTCTAAACGCGGTGGCGTAAAACATGTACGTCGGGAGAATAAACGGGGCAGTGGCCAATAGCTTTCATCTCTTTATTTATTCTGAGCATGCGTGGCACTTTGTCCGTCGGATTTGTGTACACACGATCGGAATTTCCGACAACGGATTTTTTGTCGGAAAATTTTTATCTCCTGCTCTCCAACTTTGTGTGTCGGAAAATCCGATGGAAAATGTCCGATGGAGCCCACACACAGTCGGAATTTCCGACAACACGCTCCGGTCGGTCTTGTCCATCGGAAAATCCGACCGTGTGTACGGGGCATTAGTCTTGAGCAGCGCTCTGGGATACGCTGGGGGCCACAAAAGAGATAGATGGATGGATGGATAGATAGATAGATAATCTAGCTATCTATCTATCTTCAATTCAACAGAATATCTTCAATTCAGTTCAAAGAATGTCAGGCAAAATGGTCGGCCCTCACACATGTTCACTTCATCTGGCCCTCTTTGAAAAAATGTTGGACACCCCTGCTCTAGGCTAACTCCACTTTAGCACTTTTTTCACTTTCAATACATTTTTATTGATGTTTTTAATAGGTTATAGAATGTAAAGCCATGCGAGAGCATGAGAAGGAACATTGCATGAATGGGCTCCAGAGTAATAACCTGGAGCATGATACTAGTGAAAAAAAAAAAGCTGAAACAGAAAACAGTGTATAATACTAATTGGTGAACAATAGAACAATGGTACAATGAAACGGGATAATGTACTTAAAAACACAAAATAACATGAGAATATATACAAGGACCTCGGTAGTAAGGGGGGCCAGCTGAAACATAAAAAGATGGAAAATGCAAGGGAGAGAAGAGCGAAGGACATCAGGAACATCCGAGCCAGAACCCCTGGACCTCAATGCCTTCAAAGATGCATAACTTTCTGTGAAAGTCAGAAGGGTGGGTATATTGTATCCAAGAGCTCCATATTTATATAATTTCTCATGTGTATCCAAGAGGATACTAGTAAGATTTTCCTTGATAAAAAAAAAAAAAAGTGTCTATACACTAGCACACTTTTGATAAGTGGGCAAACTGCTGTTTCCAAGCTCTTACTATGGTTGGTTTTGCCACCAGAAGAACAAAAGAACATAGGTTGCCAATTTAAATTGAGACCTCTGTAAGCCTGGAGGCTTTATATGCAACAGGACGTACCAAGAATCTCTAGGGAAAGGACAAATCTGCAAAGAGTGTACCACGCATGGAGTACATCCCCTGAATCAGAACATCCACGAAAACATGTGCTGATAGAAGATGGACAGAGATGAGCTAGACAAAATGGGACCATATACCATCTTGTGACTGTCTTATAGGTCGATTCAAGTGTAAGCATGGTAATGGAACAAAAGGCTATGGTAAGCCAGATTTGCAGCCAGTCTTTTATTTTTTTAGCATTTTTGTTAACGTTCACTCTTGATTTTGAACACCAAAACCATTAAGATTGACCAGGTCTGGGGTTATCTCTGAAGCCTAGTACACACGGGCCGAATGTCTGGTGGCATCGGCCAGTTCAATAGAAACCAGCTGACATTCGGCCCATGTGTACTGCAGCCGAACCGACAAAAAGGTCTGCTGCTCGGTTCCCCAGTGGCCAATGGCTACGAGTGCTGATCGGAGTGTTCTGGTGGGGGGTCGTCCCCCCTGTCAGAACACAATAGCACAGCAGGGGAGATCGCTGTACTAACATCAGATAGTACAACGGCTACTTCTGAGCTGTCAGGTTTTTTTGGTTCAGCCCTACTGGGTTGAATGAAAAAAAAAAACAGTAGTGTGTACCAGGTGTAAAAGTGTTTAGGGTAACAAACAAAAGTATATTTGGAGACAAATATCCTCCACGGGTGAACTATAGGGTTGCAGATTCCTTTTGGTATTAATCCTTCAAAGCTTCAAGAAACTCTTTTTCATTCAATAACACCCTGATATTATACTATCATTGGTTCTCAATGCTTCTCCGTTACCTATCCATTTTTTTTTTGCTTTATTTGTGGGGCATCCCACTGAAGAGTAGAGCTGGGCATAAACATGGCTCATTTTTCATCAACTGTGGGTGGTCCTGCCAACACCAACCGGCTTGATGAACTTCAATTGAAAAAGCGAAGGAGCCAGGTCGGAAAAAAGTCAGTCAAACTGTGACTGCAGCCAATTAGCTGCAGTCACTCTTGGGGTATTCTGACAGCCATGGATGTTGGCTGTCCTAACACAATAACCAGCAGTGGGAAATGTATCCATCCATGCTATATTGAATCTCTGGATTTCTCTCATCTAGTCCAGTATGTATGGCAAGCTTAACAATGAGTACATACTGTATGTCTACACCACAGTCTGTAAATGCAGTTACAGATATGGTGTGGGAGGGATATAGGGTCCTGTTTAAAAATGTACTTATTATATTATACACAGATGTTTCCCTGCTCCCTGCTAATTAATAGCAAAAGTGACAGGAAGTACAAAATTTAAATAGCAGTGTCTGAATGCACAAAATAGAAAGTAATAGCTGAACAAATTATATTTTGTCAGACTTCAATTTCAAACAATGAAACAACAACTTGTTCTGAATGTGGAACGCTATTTTCTGGGAGGCAAAGTTTTTCCCTACTAAAGATTCCTGTGGTTTGGTTTTTGAAAAAATGTATACATATCACAACCTTCTAGGTAGCAGTTATGGCTAGGTTCACACTTGTGCTGATCCGAAACACTCGCAAAATAGTATGCGTTCCCAACCCGCAGGCAAAATACACTGCTTTTTAAAGACATGCGGGGGTGACGTTAATTATTAATGGCACCCCCACATATCATAAAACACGGAATGCTTTTGTGCACACAGAATTGCACGGTGCTGTAGCAGATCTGAACAAAAGTCAGGGACGACTTTGGCCTGTGTCTCTGTCGGTAGGGCGGCCCATTGAAATAAATAGGCTGCCTACACGCTGAACGCAGGTTGCACAAGTGTGAACCTGAGTTCTTTTGTGTCAAAGAATGCCACAGGGTTAAATGTGTTCTAAAGCACCTTGTGCACATAAAGCGTCTCTAGAGAAAAAGCTAAAAAAAAAAAAACTGTTGCATGTGTATAAAGTGTAGACCCCTAGAGGTGCTGTAAAAACTTTTAGATAGGGCTGAATACTGGTCTATTTTGACAGGCACCTCATAGTGGCGAACCTTTCTCAATTTGCCGATGGCCATGCACTGGGTCAATAAGAATAAAAGGTAAAATAATTTGCAGTTAGCTCAAAACTTACCGGGAGTGTTTGGACTTTTGTTTGCTGTGACGGCCTGGCATTTGGTCATATCTAGAAGCTTATTTGAGCTGCTGCAGGCATCTTGATGATGGCAGCACTGTTCAGTGCCAAAAATCCCTATTTGTCAATAGTTTTGGCAGCCTGGACCTTTTAAAAAGGAAGTAAACCTTGATGGGTTTTACTTCCTCTTTTTTCCCCTGCAAAGTAAAAGCATAATGGGCTAGTATGCATCGCAGGTTTAGGAGATATTTACAGTACCTACAGGCAGGGGCGTCGCTAGGGGGTGGCTTTTGGGGCTATAGCCCCGAATCTGAGGCCAATAGCCCCGAGTCTCTGCAGGGGTCCCCAAGGGGAGGGGAGGCTCTCTGGGGACCCTTATGTAAGTGGGGGGGCTCTCTGGGGACCCTGATGTAAGGGAGAGGCTCTCTGGGGACCCTGATTTTAAGGCCTAGGCTCTCTAGGGACCCAGATTTAAGGGGAAGGCTCTCTGGGGACCCTAATGTAAGGGGGCCTTTCTAGGAACCCTGATGTAAGTGGGGGGGCCCTCTGGGTACCCTGATGGAAAGGGGAGGCTCTCTGAGGACTCTGATGTAAGGAGGAGGCTCTCTGGGGACCCTGATGTAAGGTGATGTAAGCGGGGGCTCTCTGGGGACCCTGATGTAAGCGGGGGGCTCTCTGGGGATATATATACACCCACATGTATATTGCTGTATATACATATGTATGCCCGCCCAAGCGTATGACTTTCTTTACTACGCTGCTATGGGCTCTAGCCCCAGATCTTTTGAAGACCTAGCAACGCCCCTGCCTTCAGGTAAGCCTTATGATAGGCTTACCTGTAGGTACAAGTGGTGTAACTAGGTTTACAACCACTTTAAAACAGAACTTCAAACAATAGGGGAACGTACACATTTCTGGTTTCACTCTTCAACTTTTGGATATTTTTTTATTTTTTGCTCAACTCCACATCATAGGTACCAGAAGGCTGTAAGAACATTCACACAACACAGCACAGCAGAAAACTGGCTGTGGAGCTGCAAGGAGTCATAGCCGGCTTCTCACAGTTAGCATGCTGGTGCTGGGGACCAGAAGATCGGCAAAAAAACAGCCCAGGTCATGACAACGCTGGATCCCTGGACAGGTGAATGTCCTTTTATTAAAAGTCAGTAGCTAAAGTATAGTATAGGGTGGTTCAGTGGATAAGGTGTTGGTTAAAGGATAGTTACTAGTGTGGATGTAAATGGGGTTAACTCAGAACAGAGACCAGTCACTAGTGGTGTACCAAAAAGCTCTTCACTAGGTCCTGTTCTAGTTAATCTCTATGTAAGTGATATACCTAAAGGTATGTTGGGGAAGGTATGTCTTTTTGCTGATGACACAAAGGTGTGTAATAGGGTTCATATCCCTGGAGGTGTCTGTAACATGGAACATGATTTGGCATTGCTGGAAGATTGGTCAAAGCAGTGAAACCTGCAGTTCAATGTTTCTAAATGTAAAATAATGCACTTAGGGAAAAAATCCCTTAAGAGAGTATAACATTGGGGGTATAATGTTGGCCAGCACTACAGAGGAAAAAGATTTGGGAATACTTATTTCAGATGATTGCAAAATGAGCAAACAGTGTGACCAGGCAGTGGGAAAAGCAAATAGAATTCTAGGATACATCACTAGAGGGATCACCAGCAGGAAGAAGGAGGTTCTAAAAGCAGAACTTGACCAGGCCAGGTAGTGGGAAAGGTGAATAGAATTCTAGGATGCATCACTAGAGCACATGGGGACATAACTTCAAACTAACTGGAGGAATGTGCAAAACTAAAATTAGAAAGTATTATTTCAGTGCCGATTTACACAGGGGCAACCTGACTTACTTTGCAAGGCGGTTTGGAGGCGACGTCAGCGTGACTTTAAGCAACTTAACCTCTTGCCGACCAGCCGCCGTCATTATACTGCAGCAGGTCAGCGCAATACCGCAAGCTGTTGTAGCTATACGTCGGCTCCTTTAAGCGGGATAGCAGACGCGCGCCGCCGGAGGCACGTGCATGCACTGCGGGGGTGCCGATGCTCATGGCCAGCGGTCGCGGACACGAGAGGCAGAACAGGGACGTGTGTGTGTGTCAACACACAAATCCCTGTTCCATTCTGTGAGGAGAGACAGATAATGAGTTCCTAATAGCTAGGAATCGCGATCTGTCATTTCCTCTAGGTCAGTCCCCTCCCCCCACAGTTAGAAACACTCACAGGGAACACGGTTAACCCCTTGATCGCCCCTAGTGTTAACCCCTTCCCTGCCAGTGACATTTTGACAGTAATCAGTGCATTTTTATAGCACTGATCGCTGTATAAATGCTAAAAATGTGTCAAAAGTGTTCGATGTGTCCGCCATAATGTCGCAGCCCCGATAAAAATTGCAGATCACCGCCATTACTAGTAAAAAAAAAAAAAAAAATGCTATAAATCTATCTCCTATTTTGTAGACGCTATAACTTTTGCGCAAACCAATCAATATATGCTTATTGCGATTTTTATTACCAAAAATATGTAGAATACATATCGGTCTAAACTGAGAAAAAATTGGCTTTTTAAAAAAAAAAATGGGGATATATATTATAGCAAAAAGTACAACATATTGTGTGTGTTTTTTTTTTGTTTCAAAATTGTCGCTTTTTTTTGTTTATAGCTCAAAAAATAAAAACCGCAGAGATGATCAAATACCACCAAAAGAAAGCACTATTTGTGGGAAAAAAAGGACATCAATTTTGCTTTAGTACAGCACCCCACGACCGCGCAATTGTTAGTTAAAGCGACGCAGTGCCGTATCGCAAAAAATGGCCTGGTCATTCAGCAGCCAAATCTTCCGGGGCTGAAGTCGTTAAAGTCGCCTCCAGGACAGTCGACTTTGGCTGTGGCCAATTACAGAATAATCAGCTCTGTGGGAGGGAGAGGGTTGCCTGGGTAAATGTGGGGAGTACCTAGGTAAATTCTTTTCTTATTCCTGTAAAGTCGCTTCAATATAGATGGAGATCCGACTTGGAGGCGACTTCCATTGAAATCTATGGGTACAAGTCTCCTAGAAGTTGCCTTGAAGTAGTACAGGAACCTTTTCTGAAGTTGAAGCGACGTCAGTAGTGTACATTAAGACGGCTCTCATTCATTTCTATGGCTTTTCTTATGTCCAGCAACTTGGGGCGACTTGAGGACTTACAAGTCGGATCCCAAGTTGCTGTAATATGAACCGGCACTTACTGGAAAGGTAGTTGATGGGCTATACACCACAGCCTCAGCTGCAAATTCCCTTTTAAAATGCGGCCCATGGAGTAGAGTGAAGATGGCTATACACTAGAAGAATTTAATATGAAATGTTTATTTGTATTCGTTAGTGGGGCCAAAACGATGTCTGTGTTCAACTTAAGTGATTAGAGAATTCAAAGGAGCAGGATGGATAATTCTTCTCGCAGGACCAAATTACTAACACTGTATGTGTTTTTTTTTTTTTGTTTGTTTTTGTTTTGTTTTTTTTTTTGTTTTTTCCCCCGGAAAAGTTCATTCATATTAAAACTGAATGCCACAAGCAAATTACATTTTGAAGTACTTTCGAACAACATTTGTCAAGCCATTGAATGTTCTGCAAATTTTTGTATGAATGTTCAAAAATCTACTGGTGTATGTGCAGCCTAACAGTATGGAATATAGCGGAGAGCAGTGTCTGCTTTCTGCTATGTAAAGTAAAAAAAAAAAGCGGTTAAAACATTAAATGCACTCACATATGATAGAGTAAAAATAGGCATGTCAACCTGCTATAAGGACCCTGCTGGGCAATCCCACAAGCTTGCGCAGAGTTTGCTTAGGGAAGTAGCCAGGTGTAGCAGAGTAGCGCAGGGAAGCAGCTGTGTAAGCAGAGCTCAGCAGGGAAGTGAACCAGGTATAGAAGAGTAGCGCCTGGAAGTGTCTGTGGATAATTGGAGACCAGGCAAACCAGCATGGAGTGCACAGCGAATCTGGAAGTCTGTGATGACTTTAGATGTATGGGCGTGGCTACATGTTTCTGCTTTCTGCTATGAATAGGCCTGTTAAGGTCCTTTTTTTCCCCCACAAATAGAGCTTTCTTTTGGTGGTATTTGATCATCTCTGGTGTTTTTATCTTTTTCGCTATAAACAAAAAAAGAACAATTTTGAAAAAAACACTATTTTGTACTTTTTTCTTGAATAAATATCCCCAATTTTTTTTAAAAAAGCTAATTTTTTTCTCAGTTTAGGCCGATATGTATTCTTCTACATATTTTTGGTGATACAAATTGCAATAAGCGTATATTGATTGATTTGCGCTAAAGTTATAGCGTCTACAAAATAGGGGATAGATTTATGGCATTTTTATTTTTTTATCGGGACTGTGATGTTATGGCGGACACATCGGACACTTTTGACACATTTATGGGACGGTTGACAATTATACAGCGATCAGTGCTATAAAAATGCACTGATTACTGTATAAATGTCACTGGCAGGGAAGGGGTTAACACTAGGGGGCGATCAAGGGGTTAACTGTGTTCCCTAGTGTGTGTTCTAACTGTAGGGGGAGGGGACTGACTATAGGAGATAACAGATCGTAGTTCCTAGCTATTATGAACTCACGGTCTGCATCTCCTCTCAGAACACACGCCCTGTTTACACACATATGTCCCTGTTCTGCCTCTCGTGCCCGCAATTGCACGTGGCCGGTGATCATCGCGACCGCCGGTCACAAGCATCAGCACCCCCACATTGCAGCTGGCACGTGCGCCTGCTATCCCACTTAAAGGAGCCGACGTACAGCTACGACGGTTCACGTAATCGTGCCAACCTGCCGTGGTATAATGATAGCGGCTGGTCAGCAAGTGGTTAAACCACTCAAGTGTTGCTTTAGCAATGTGTTTGGGGTCATTGTCCTGCTGGAAGGAGAACCTCTGTCCTAGCCTCAAATCACACACAGAGTGGTACAGGGTTTGCTCAAGAATATCCCTGTATTTAGCATTATCCATCTTTCCCTCAACTCTGACCAGTTTCCCAGTCCCGACTGCTGAAAAACATCCCCACAGCATGATGCTGCCACCACCATGTTTCACTGTGAGGATGGTGTTCTTTGGGTGATGTGATGTGTTGGGTTTGCGCCAGATATAGCGTTTTCTTTGGACAAAAAGTTAATTTTAGTTGTTTAGTTCAGATTTTAGTCTCATCAGACCAGAGCACCTTCCTCCATACATTTTTGGAGTCTCCCACATTTTTTTTCACAAACTCAAAACGTGCCATTTTGTGTTTTGCTGAAAGTAATGGCTTTCTTCTGGTCACCTTGCCATAAATCCCAACTCTATGGAGCGTATGGCTTATTGTCCTCCTATGTACAGATACTCCAGTCTCTGCTGTGGAACTCTGCAGCTCCTCCAGGGTTACCTTAGGTCTCTGTGCTGCCTATCTGATTAATGCCCTCTGAGCCCAGTCTGTGAGTTTTGGTTTGTGGCCATCCCTTGGCAGGTTTGCTGTTGCACCATGTTCTTTCTATTTGGTTATGATGTATGATTTGATGGTGCTCCTAGGGATTATCAAAGATTTGGATATTTTTTTTATAACCTAACCCTGACTTGTACTTCTCAACAACATTGTCCCTTACTTATTTGGAGAGTCCCTTGGTCTTCTTGGCAGTGTTTGGTTATTGGTGCCCCTTACTTAGGTGTTGCAGCCTCTGGGGCCTTTCAAAAAAGGTGTGTATATGTAATGACAGATCATGTGACACTTAGATTGCACACAGGTGAACATTATTTTACTAATTATGTGACTTCTGAAGGTTATTGGTTGCACCAGAGCTTTTTGTGGGCTTCATAACAAAAGGGGTGAATGCATACGCACATGCCAATTATCAGTTTCTTATTTCTGAAAAATATTTTTATGTATATATTTTTCAAATTTTACTTCACCAATTTAGACTATTGTGTTCTGATTCATCACATATAATTCAGATTAAAAAAACATTGAACTAAAGGCTGTAATCTAACAAAATAGGTAAAAAGCCAAGTGGAGTGAATACTTTTGCACGACACTGTAGATAGCTATACTAGCGGAATGTAAGGAAAAGGGGGGAGCAGTTTTAAGGCACCCCTTGCCTCATGGGATTGCGGCAGTGGAGGTTTCTAGTCTCCCCTCAGAGCTAAATTGCGGGAAGAGTTCCCATTGGCTCCCTGACCTCTGTAAATAGGTCTAGTTGTATCTAGGTAGTGACGGGGGTTTCCTAGGCTTCTATTGGGTCACCCCCTCATGTCTGTGAAAAGTGTGGGAACCATTCCCATTGGCCTTGGCTGCCTAAGGTGATCTCTGTATCTGGGCAGCTGAGGGGTTTTTGTTATGAGCATTAACAAATAAAAGGGGGATTCAGAGCCCTAGAGGCTCGATCGCCTCAGGAGCATCAGACAGTTGTTGTGTATAAACAAAGTTATATATGTTTTAAGTGGGAAGATTCCCCTTTATCTTGATTTATACAGCTTGAGCCGTAGTGGCTGAGCTGTTTTACGTGTTTATTAAAGTTTAACTTTTGAATATTTATTTATTAAAGCCAATAATAAAGGCCGCGACCAAAGTATTTTCAGATTAAAAAAGGTAGTTGTGTTTTTTTTATTTATTGTGTTTAAAATCTGCTGACTACTATCCCATATGAAAATGTATTTATATTTAATTACTTATTAGCAGAAATAAAGGAATTTTTATGTGTTCGAGTATAAAATATGCACTCACTGTAAATATAACATACAGTACCATCTCTTTTTATGATCAGTTTTTTATAGCGGTCCTCAGCTTTCTCCAGAATTCCAAATTTGTCTTTACATGAACCTGTATCCAAGTTTATCAATATATCATAGATTTAATATCCTTCAACTCTCATGATGATCTGAGGCAGGAATATATAAGCATGTCCCGAGATATATGTTACTGTTATGCTGAAACTGGAAACATTTTCAAGGATTTACTGACAGCAAGCTTACTTGACCATAAACCCGAGCCAGCGTGAGCCTGCTGTCAGTCAATATAATGCAGCAGCAGGGGGGGGAATGACTGACATCCACAATACTGTGCATCAATAGATGCTTCTGCTGTGTCATTTACATATACTAGCTATGGGCAACCGAAAACAAAAAGAGTACCTAAAATATGACCCTTTTTTAAAATGATGGTGTAACAGTATTTGCTAATGAAATTTCTTCTTATTTCTTGTTAAATGTTTGTTTTATTTAAGCTTGTACAAAACAGACTACATGGGATATTTGCTGCTGAATACTATGTGCTTAAGATTTTTCTTTAAAGCTACTTATGTACATCGGTTGCTGCTATTTCCCTCTGATTTGCTGTGGCGTTTTGTGTTATTTTTTTATTTGCTTTTTTTTTTTTTTTTTTTTTTTTATACACGTGCTTCATCAGCTGATTATCATTCTACCTGTATTTCATTTATTTTAATTGTTAAGCGCCGTCAATATTTCCTGAACCTCCAGTGTCTCCGGTTGCCATAGTAACTCGGCACACGGTGCTAGGCTTTGGGGAGTGATTCATTTAACCTCCTCTCCAAGATTTACTCATGCTGTAGCTTCGTTTCCTTTGCATCTGCCAGACTTTTGTGTAAACGTTTATAGAAAAAGGAATAAAAAAAAAAAAGTCTTTCTCTCATAAGGAGACTAGAAACTCACCATCATTATGTACATTACATTACATACGCTTTTTACAATAGTATAATGTAAATTGCAATGCATCATGGGCAGCAAATATACAAAGTTAAAGCTATAGTATAATACAATGTCATACATTAAATTTATCTAAAAAATCTAAGTATAGATTCTATTTAGTAAGTAAAACGCGTAAGTGTTATTTCACAAAGCTGTTGCTTTACATGCATTTGGTATTTTATCTAATGAAAGGTGTACATCAAGATGGTTCAGTTCACACTTATATGAGATCAACCTTTTGAAAGCCTTTATTTCTCATGAATCCATCTTTTTTTCTTTGGCGTTTCTTATCTTGATCATAAGTGGCTC
This sequence comes from Lithobates clamitans, assembly GCA_037952925.1. Classification (NCBI taxonomy): domain Eukaryota; kingdom Metazoa; phylum Chordata; class Amphibia; order Anura; family Ranidae; genus Lithobates; species Lithobates clamitans. Next base: position 1,410,913 of record JBBGZY010000318.1, read on the forward strand.
TTTTTCTGGCACCACTGAATAGATACTCATTGTAAAGGCCTGTACACACGATCAGAAAATTGTATGAAATATACCACTTTCGAACGTACGATAATCTGACCGTTGGTACACAGCATTCGAGAGCAGATCATGGCAATTCATGCAAACTTATCCGATGGGACAAGCACAAAAACTTTTCTTCTATGATACCAGATCAGACCATTTTCATTTTATCAGTACAGCTGTCGTCCGAAAATTCAATACAATACATTCTTTCCGAATTTTTATTCTGTCGTACTTTTGTAATTTTAGTAACCTCTTTATTTTCAATATGATATACAAATAGTGCGCTCATTCAGATAAAATACATCCTAGTAACCAAAAATCTTCACATCCAAACAATAAATAATCATAAAGTGCAATAATAAAAATAAGTCCAAAAGGGGATAAAAAATCCAAATTCTGTGATGATTGAGATGAGTGGCTATCCCTCTCACTCACAAATGATGATAAATTGTTAAAAGCACATGGAATCAAATATTCCGACTAATATCCTCTATTACAGGAATGCTCACACCTCCAGACCCCGCATTAGCAATATTACACTTAAACATAGACAAATTTCATACGGACTTCAGACCCGTAGTGACACACATACTGCTAGAGACAAGATCAATGATTCTATGTAACTGGAAATCCGCGACAGCCTTGAATATGACAGATATAGTTAAAGCTGTCAACAGGAACTGCACCTTTGAACGTCTCATAGCATTAAACTCATCAAAATGTGCGAAGTTTGACAAATCCTGGTCTATATGGCCATATAGGCTATAACTTACTTGCTACATGAGGTGACTGTAAGGTATTAACAGTACCAGTAGGTCTAACACTATACCTATTTAACTTTCATAAGATTGTAACTTCTGAATATATATCACCATAAGCTGTATATCACTTATTACCATATTTTATGTTAAACAACCCATTTTATGTTATACAATCCATTTACTTTTATTTCCCATTTTTCTCTTTTCTGTATCTATTTCCTGAAATACTCAATAAAAATCTATTGAAATAAAAAAAACAAATGATGATAAATTCAATTTGTTTACAATCACCTACACCATCCACCTCCTGTGTGAATTGGCCGCTCACCTTAGGGTCTATTCAAACCTTGTGTATAAATATGGGGAGATCTTCGATTATCAGGAACACCAGCTCAAATAGTAGGAACGTACACCTTGTATGGAAAACAATTCTTGATGATGCTCAGAATATATAGAAAACATTGCGCAATACCGTTTAAAATAAGGTTTATCAAAACGTATATAAAAATGTGCACTCACATTTTCCACATCTTGTGTTTATTGCAAAATATAATCTCCAGGTCCAGAGCTCCTGGCCACCTCACCGCTAATTCCAAGTGTGCTAGACACCGGAAGTGACCTGGCTTCACCCACTACTACTTGAGCTGGTGTTCTTGAGAATCTTCCCATATTTATACACAAGGCTTGCATAGATCCTAAGCCTCGGTTCACACCAGAGGCGGCACGACTTGCAGGTCGCCTCACCGAGGCGACCTGCACACGACTGCCCGGGCGACTTGCAAAACGACTTCTGTATAGAAGTCTATGCAAGTCGCCCCCAAAGTCGTACAGGAACCTTTTTCTAAGTCGGAGCGACGGTTCCATTGTACTGAACGGGACGCTACTTGTCAGGCGACCTAGGTCGCCTGACAAGTCGTCCCAGTGTGAACCGAGGCTAAGGGTCTTCCCCTAAGGTGAGCGGCCAATTCACACAGAGGTGGATGGTAGAGGTGATTGCAAACAAATTGTTTTGTGGCACAGATTGAATTCATCATTTGTGAGTGAGAGGGATATCCGCTCATCTCAGAATCCTCACGGGATTTGGATTTTTTATCACCTTTTTGGACTTTTTATTCTTATTATTGCACTTTATGATTATTTATTGTTTAGATGTGCAGATTATTGGTTAGTAGGATCTATTTTATCTGAAATGAGTGCACCATTATTTACCGTATATATAAATTCATTGTCTTGGGTGTGGGTTCACCGATAGATCAGCCTTTCAGTGGTTACAAACCTCAAACATGAAATAAGAACAAAGTATATCCTGCTATAGTGTGTACTTGTCTCAATTAAGAGGACTAAGTGATATTTCTGTCTGCTGCTTTGTTCCTCTGCTATCGGCATGAATCATTTTGACAATTCTTCCTGACACCAAGAGAAAAAAGGTAACAGGGGAGGGACCTGCTGCAGATTGACAGTCTCAGCTCTGTTCCTGTAAACTGTGTGGAGGGGTGTGTGTCTCCCCTCCAATCAGCATTCAGACCTCTCCTTACTGAGCTCAGCAGTGTGTAACTTCAACTCTCTGCCCCCTTTTTTCTGACAGCTCAGACAAGCTTTATAATTTCTGGACTTTGAACAGATGTAGAGAAGAGAGGACTGCAGATAAACAGGCACAAATGATGTAGGTGGCTTTGTTTCATCTCTGTATATCACCTGAGGCCAGTCACTTCACTGGTAATATGTAAGAGTTTTCAACCACTTTAGGTTATTTCTTGGGTGGCATTGTGGAAAGTTTAGAAGCTTGGGTGCTTTGACACACTAGAGGAGTAGGTAACCATGGAGGCCTGGGTTGGTCATCACAAAGAGAGACCCCAAAAGTCCACATTGGATTACTCCATAATATTTAAAAGCGTGTATTTAAATGTATTGTGAAAAATATTGTGTTCAGATATCTGTACATAGTTACTACTTGTAAAATAGTATTTAGAATACCAATTCTACATATTTTATGTCTCCTGCCTTTTATTTATGTTTTTTCACATTGCACGCAAAAAACTATAACTTCAGTAATTACCAGCCACAGTTCTTCGTTGTTAAGAAAAATATTTCTTTATTGCGAATAAAAGGTGTCTGTTGTAAGCACCCTTGGCTAGTTTGTTCCAACTCAGTGCATCTTACTTTTTTGAAGCAAATGACATGTTGACACGGTCATGTAAATCCTAGTGCCTGTGCAGTAGTGTTTACATTCTTGGCTGTATGTACATATCTCACACAGATCGGCCCCTACTGCTACCTCTTACCTTGTGACCTGCTACTATGTTAGTGTTACAGACATTGACTCTTGGGGTTAAGGGAGATTATAGATGTGCTCTTTCCTGTCTGCAGCAAGCTGATATAATTTATTCATGCACCCTTGTAAAGTTACTGATGGGTCCACTTTAATAAAGCGAAGTACAGACGAAGGAGTAACAGCAGTTGGCACTGTTTTTAAAAGGGAAAGTGTAGTGTGGTTTACGTGAGTACTTATTTTATTTTAATTTTTTTAATTTATTTATTTTTATTTATTTATTTATTTATTTATTTTTGCGTCCGTCTTAAAGAAATACAATGCAATACAAAATTGACATGCCGGCTGACTCTTAAGTTTTTGTTAATTAAGAGAGATTTGTTGTTCGGCCACTTTGTATTTAGTTCATGCTCCTGTTAAATATCCTTTTATAATTTCATAAATGTTTGGAACATATGCAAAGCAACCCTAACTCATGAAAAGAGATATTACACACTTGCAGACCCATGTCTGTAGTAATTGTAAGTTGTGTCTATATTCACAGAATGAAGGGAGCAAATTCAACAATACACAGAAGCAATATAAATGAGCACATCAATACAGAATTGGCTGAAAATACACCATGATCTGTGCTCCTCCCTGGGGTATTCTTTTTGCATGATTCTTTAAATATTTACTCTAGTATTTGGACTCTACCACCACAATGCTTTGCGTTAGGGTTTACTGTGTTTGTTCGGATGCTGCCATTGTTTTGCATATGATAGAAATTATATTGTATTTTCCAGAACAATTCAATGTTTACAAACCAACACTATCGGGAATGTCGATCTCCTGGTCTCCTGCTGCGTTAAGTGGTTCCTTACATCACTGCTGTGTTCTGCAATGCCATATAAGCTCAACGCTCCTGGTAGTGTTAATTTCTGACAAAACTTTAGCCATAGACTTTTTTTCAATGCCGTGGCATGGATGTCAGGACAGGTAAATCCATTTTTTTATTTTTTATTTTTTTTGCAGATGCATCTTTTAAAGGAGAAGTATGGTCAAAGCTTTTTTGGCCATACTTCTCCAATGGATCACAGGAATGCAGTTCTGCCCTCCTGTGGCTCATTTTCAGCTGAAAACAGGCTAAAGCCTACTGTCGGCTGACATCACTCGGCTGATCCAGGTTATGGAAAGATCCCAACTTTACAGCCACTCCTGCCCCCTCCACAGAACGGCACTCCAGTGAGTGCCCCTCCAGCTTTTACTGGAGTGCCAGAGCTGAGTGCCAGTGACTGACAGCCACCAGCTCCCTGCTCCTGAAGACTAAGAACGATATGATAATCATTGGTCAGTTCTCGGTCTTCAAAGCAGAGGGGGACAGATGAAGCATCAGACCGAAGCTGCATCCACATAGATGAGTATAATTATTTTTTTAAGAACTTCTACTTCTCTTTTAATGGGTAGTTTCAGTTTAACAAATATGTCAGCCCTCCCTAAAGGATCATATTTAACTTGTTAGATTGTACTGGATATTCCTTAAAGAGTATGTCAAGGCAAAAATAATCTCACACACCTATGTACGCACTGCAAGCACAGAAAAACAACTGTTGGATGTGACAAAAAGATAATGATCTTCTACTTTCCTCTTTGACGCGGCAACACCGTGTATTTTTGGCTGTGATTTGCAAAGCACCTGTTATCAGCCCTGTCTACTTCATTTCTGTAATGCATTATAAAGAACACAGAAAAGGAGTCATCTACCTCCCTAACCTCTCTTCTTGTTCACAGACAGAGAGCAAAGGAAGGTATCTGCTGGCATAATAAACAGAATTTTTTTTTGCAATGATCAAACGGATATAACAAAGTGATTTATTTAACAGACAAAAGGGAGCAAATAAGATGAGTCTATTGTTAGGGTAACCTCACTCCATTCAAAGAACACTTTGCATTTATTCTGAAAATGTAAAGCACATTCTCTGGTGCCCATGCCAAGTGGCCAACTTCTTTAGTTCAGAATACTTCAGGCCAGCCACTCAGCATGAAAGCTTGAAGCAAGTGGAGATCACTGGAGTAGTGGTGTCTACTTCAATGATTTCCAGTTAAAACAAGTTAAATGTAATGAGGCTTGTTTAATCATGTAACAATGCAACTGGTACCATAAAGTCGTGGTTGCCTTTCAGCCCCTAACACGTCTATAATACAAAATGTCCCAAACAGAGGGGGGACCAAAGGAAAGTGGGGCTCAAAGGAAAGGCAAACCAGTTAGTTATATCCAAACTAATGTTTATTGGGGTACAGTGACATATATTACATGAGGACAGAAGAGCGTAGACCGATAATCAATAGGCCCTGATAAAATTGATCGGTGATATTAAACCGACCAATACAATATCAATGATTTCCAGCTTCCAGGGGCATCGCCAGGTATGGTATATGCTATTCTTTCTCAACCTTTTTAACATGGGGGAACCCTTGAAACAACTTTCCAGGCTCAAGGAACTCCTGCAGATAACTTAAAAGATCATCGTCAGTGGTTACTCATCTGAGAGGCAGAAGTTGCTCATTGCTCAAGGAACCCCTAGAAAAATCTGGAAGAACCCTGGTTGAGAAAGGCTGGTATCTACCTAGATACATTGGTCCATGTTGGACCAACTATGTATAAAATATCCATACCTGGAATTCATCCTTAAATTAATGACAACTCAAAAAATAACTGTATAGCAAAAAATAAAATGCACCATTTTTGGCAATGCAGCATAACACATTGCATAACAGTGCATTACCAGGCAATGTGGTCCACTGCAGCGCATGTCCGTTGCAGCTGTGTTGTTTCCATTCAAAATAAATAGCCCTGCAATGTACCAACACACGTAATGCATGCGTTCACCATAACCCACCAAAGCAAAAACCCAGCTTTACACTTTATGGTCCAGATACATCATTACATTTTTGTTGGCTATTTAGTCATTTTATTCACTTTTATTAGCTTTTTAATTACAGCCAATTTTACTGCAGATGGCTTGATGACACATTGTAGCAGAGTAACATTCAGTTATTATGTTTCGTACATTCCTGAAGCTAAGCACAAACCAAATTATAGCAATGAGCAAACAAATACTTCTGCTAGCTAGTGTATATGAATTGAATTTAGTCATAATATAACCTTAAAAGTACTGAAAATTAAAAATAAACCCTATGCTCTATTGCATTTTTATCTTTTAATACTTTTACTACGTTTTACTAATTATTATCCTACATCCTTTATTTATTTTCCTCCCTTTTGGTTTTTAGATATATTTGGTTGTGTTTCACTGCAGGTACAATACTGTAGTTAAACTACAGTAGAGACTAGAGCACAAATATCAGCCAATCCACAGAATCTACTGAACCTGTTTTTTCATTTACTTCAGTAATGTATGAAAAGATAAGTGACTTCCCTATCCCTCTAACTGATACCATCTGGTCTCAGAGCTCTCACTGAAAAGTCCATGCTTACTGTCCAATTATTTGCAAAGAAAGTGGATCCAAACCTGGCAAAGTCGAACTGCGAGAGTGGATCAGCGAAATGATTGTGGAGCCCTCTTTCTATTTGTTGAGTCCAAGTATGAACTTTTATTTTTTTCAAATCGTGATCAACCTGATACCTATTTGTACCCACATTACCTTCTTCGTCGAAAGAGAAGTATGGGGTTCTTAAAAAAGAAAACCATATATAATCACCTGGGTGGATGCTGCACTTGTCCCCTGCTGCTTCTAAGATTGAGCACTAAGAGACCAAAGACCACTGATCGCTCAATTCTCTGCCTTCAGTGAGCAGAGAGGCGGTGACTGTCAGTCACTGGCTTTCTGCTCTGACCCACAAGCACTCACTGGCTCAAGCTGTGCTCATCGTTGAGAGGATGAGCCAGCTGCTGGTTCAGGCATCTGGGTGGATACTGACTGTAAAGTCAAGATCTTTCCAGAGCCTGCACCAGCTGAGTGACATCAGCCAGCAGCGGGCTTTAGCCTGCTGTCCGCTGAAAACAGGTCACAGGAGTGCAGAATGAAGTGCACTTCTGTGGTCCATAAGAGAAGTATAGCCAAAAAAGCTTTGGTCATACTTCTAATTTAATTTCTTATCTCTGCCAGGTGGAAGATGTCCAGAAGACAGCATGGTGTTAACTCTAAGTTCCCATATCTTGAGAATTATTTTTTGTATTGGACCATTTGGATTCAGACCTCCTGTTCCAGTTCTTGTTGCGTTTATATCTTCCCTAATGCCTGGGTGGCTGTCATTGTTATATGGGGATATTTTGTGTGATGAATACTTTACCTTTTTGATGCCAGAGAGAACATGGAATTAGGATTTTTCATCAACTGTTTGATATGGGATTGAAACTGAAATTCTTTGCTTGAAACCCTTCAATGTAGCAACACAGTTGGAGTAACCAAACCTGTGAAAGAAAAGGAAACCCTTTACACATTTATTTCTTTTGCTGGTGAAATCTGGTAGCAACATGACACAAAATAGAGGAATATGCAGTACAAGGACCCAATCATTTCATGTGTGGACAAGATACATACTGATTGGAGGAGAAAGCAAAGAGGCAGAGAGATGCCCTACATTATGATGCTGCTTCTCTTTTCACTGCTTAGTCATAGGCTAGGGTGGGTCCATTACAACCTGAGCAAGTGAGTTGAATGATGCTGGCCATCAGACTTTATAATACAGATGGGAATTCTCTGGTTTCAATGTAAGTAAAGCAACAAAAGCTGTTTTAATTTTACCTTTCAATGGGCTTTTATCTTTATTTTTTTACTTGTTACTTTGGGCTGGGGTTTTGCTTTACGGACTCCTGCTTTACATGAACTATAAAGAACAGCAGAATGTGGATCCCATTATTGTTTACATGGGACCGAGGGGTGGAAAACCACTGCACAAAGAAATATCTGCTAACTAGAAAATTCACATCATACCTGGAAATATCATTTTATTTTAATTGGGATCCCCATCCACCCAGCAGTAGGGTGATTATATTAGTTTATGCTGGTATTTCATCCTTAAAAATGTTATGTGAATGAAAAAGTCAGGCATGCAAATACATTCATCACAAATAATATTATTACATCATTTTTTTTCTTTGTGCACATTATCAGTGGGTCACTTATGTTAGCAGTTTTTATATAATTTAGTGGTAAATTCCTGGCATATGACGTTGTGCTGCTGCAGTCATCACTGTACAGATTTTGTTGCGTAATTAATGTTGCCTTTTGCAGAGGTCATGTATGCTTGTTATCTTAGTATTAATTGCTATATACAATACTTATTAATCTAATCAGTTGAAGAATGAGACTGGAATCAAATTCATTTTAAACTGTGTTTCTTTACCTGTCAGGGAAATTGCTTCTGTTTCTTTTGGGAATGACATTCCGACAGTCTACCAAGTTAAATAATTCAGTGTGTGCTTGAATGCTTTAAGAATTCATAAGCATCAGGCTTGATGTGTGTACTTTTTATGCAGTGAATCATTGCATTGAATTATTGTAATTGTGTTGTATTTTGTAGCATCGGATTATTGCAAACATTTTTCTAAGCCAGTCCCTTTGGTTAATCACATACCAGACCTGCACCATGGGGATGCATAAATGTGCACATCCTTAAGGAGGAGCTCCAAAAAGCCAGCAGCTACAAACTAGGTACCCACCCCTTTTTACATGATGGATTCTCTTATGTATTAATGGATAACAACTCTGCATTATTTTACTCCAAGTTGTCAGTGCCGGACTTCTACTTTTCACATGAAAACCTGCTGGAAAACCAGCATTTAATCAGCTGCTGAAGCACTGCACTGTGTATTCTGATGGAGGGTGGGGGGAGTTCCTGCTGTTATGCCCTGTACACACAATCGGACAATCCTACAACAAAATCCATGGATTTTTTCCGACGGATGTTGGCTCAAACTTGTCTTGCATACGTACGGTCACACAAATCTTGTCGGAAATTCCGAACGTCAAGAACGCGGTGGCATATAACACCTACGACGAGCTGAGAAAAATGAAGTTCGATAGCCAGTGCGGCTCTTCTGCTAGATTCCGAGCATGCGTGGAACTTTGTGCGTCGGAATTGTGTACACACGATCACACAGATTTTGTTCTCAGAAAATTTGAGAACCAGCTCTCAAATTTTGTGTGAAGGAAATTCCAATGGAAAATGTCTGATGAAGCCTACACACGGTCGGAATTTCCGACAAAAAGCTCCCATCGAACATTTTCCGTCGGAAAATCCGAACGTGTGTACGGGCATTAGAATGCAATAATGCAGCAGGGGAGATTCCTGCAGCTACCTCACTTGTGTGGATGCAGGAATCTGAGTTTTTTTATTTTATTTTTTTCGTTCAACTAGATTTGAAACATCTGCTAATTTGTGCAGAACTGGCCAGGTTAGAAAATTCAACCCAAGAGATGTACTGTTTGATGCTAAATTAAGTCTCCCAAGAAACACACTTTCATCATGGGATGTTCAGTTAACGCTTGCAACAATTAAGCAAAGTGCATCTACATTTGGAGAAGGATTACACCAATCAAACTTGCATGAGAAAAAAAAAGAAAAAAAAAAAAAGCTTTTTTGTCCAAAAAGAACATTAAAACAAGATCACAGTTCACCATTGATCCTATAGGCAAAGACAAGGCCTTCTGGAACTGGGAGAAAAAGACTGATCAAAAAGAGTTGTTTGGTTAGAGTTACAGTAGATCAATTTTCCCCAAACTGAAGAAAGTATTTTAGAAGAACTGTGAGACATAAATTTGGATATGTTATGGTTTGGGGTCGCTTTGCTGCTTCATGGTCTGGGCAGCTCATACAGTATCTCTCACAAGTGAGTACACCCCTCACATTTTTGTAAATATTTTATTATATCTTTTCTTGTAACACTGAAGAAATTACACTTTGCTACAATGTAAAGTAGTGAGTGTATAGCTTGTAGAACAGTGTAAATTTGCTGTCCCCCTAAAAATAACTCAACACACAGCCATTAATGTCTAAACCCCTGCCAACAAAAGTGAGTACATCCCTAAGTGAAAATGTCCAAATTGGGCTCATTTAGCCATTCCCCCTCCCAAGTGTCATGTGACTCGTTAGTATTACACGGTCTTAGGTGTGAATGGGGAGCAGGTGTGTTAAATTTGGTGTTATCGCTCTCACTCTCTCATACTGGTCACTGGAAGTTCAACATGACACCGCATGGCAAAGAACTCTCTGAGGATCTGAAAAAAAGAACTGCTGCTCTATATAAAGATGGCCTAGGCTATAAGAAGATTTCCAAGACCCTAAAACTAAGCTGCAGCACAGTGGTCAAGACCATACAGCGGTTTAACAGGACAGGTTCCATTTAGAACAGGCCTCACCATGGTCGACCAAAGAAGTTGAGTGCACGTGCTCAGCGTCATATGCAGAGGTTGTTTTTGGGAAATAGACATATGAGTGCTGCCAGCAAAGCTGCAGAGGTTGAAGGGGTGGGGGGTCAACCTGTCAGTGCTCAGACCGTAAACCACACGCTGCATCAAATTGGTCTGCATTGCTGTCATCCAAGGAGGAAGGAAGAATGATGCACAAGAGGGCTACTGCCTCACAGAAGACGTCTATTCAGACCAAACGTACGTCAGGCAAGGTAGGAAATGGCAGTGACGCTCAGATGCCTGTGGAGGGTGCCGGACAGATGTTGTATTTCCAATGCCTATGATTTCTTCACTGTTGTAAGTAGAACTTTTATTTAAACTCTTCAAATAACTGGACACTGGGCAATGAGTTTTCTTTTTCTCATTGTCATCCTTTGTCATGGCGGTTTTCATCATCGGGTCCCATATTTTGATCGAATTGGCTGATGTAGTCTGCACCTAGTGTGAGGGGTAATAAAGCTCACAGATGCGAGCACTGACCTTGAGAGGTCTATTGATCTGGTAAGGAGAAATCTTCCCCTATCTTCCTAAGCACTGGGTGATACACCATTATTTGGAGAATATTACACCTTTTCATATCACTCCTGAACTTTTGGTGTTTCTGGATATTTATTTTTATCAATTTGTCATATTGAATTGTGATAAGTAATTGCACTAAGTATTTAACAGCACAACACTTTTTGTTTTATAGTTTTGGATAGGTGCAGAAAATTACCTGCTGATCTGCCAGAACTGTACTCCATTCTTAAGCCCTTTTGTTGGCTGATAACACAGTTCGGTTTTGTACACTGAGTATTGGCAACTCTGCCCAGTTGCCTTTTTGCAAAACTACTCAGCCACTCCCACGTTGAAATTTCCAGGAAATTTTTTTTCATGGAAATTAATAATTCTGTAGTCCAAGATAATAACTAGATTCTTTGAGACAGCTCAGAAAGTATGAGATGCCACAAGACAGCATTGAATTTCTAACAAGAACAACTTTTTTTTTTTTTTTGTTGCATTTATCAAACAGACATAACAAAATGCTTTAGGCACCTTTCACACTGGTGCGGCGTTGGCGGTAAAGCGCCGCTAGCGGCCGAGAAAGAGGAGCTTTGCCGGCGGTATAGCCGCGCTGTCCCATTAATTTCAATGGGCAGGAGCGTGTATACTCCGCTCCTTCACCGCTCCGAAGATACTTTTTTTTTTCCCGTCCTGCTAGCACAGTGTTTCTCAACTCCAGTCCTCAAGGCGCACCAACAGGTCATGTTTTCAGGATTTCCCTCAAATGAAAGGGCTGTGGTATTTACTAAGGCAGTGAAACTGATCAAATCACCTGTGCAAAATTAGTGGAAATCCTGAAAACATGACCTGTTGGTGCGCCTTGAGGACTGGAGTTGAGAAACACTGTGCTAGCACACCGCTCCAGTGTGAAAGCCCTTGAGAGAGACAGCAGCGGCTGTTTCGGGTCGGTTTGCAGGAGCTATTATTAGCGCAATAGCGCCTGCAAACCGCCCCAGTGTGAAAGGGCCCTTAAGTTGTATCAAATTGTTTACATACATTTTAACGTGTTTGTGGGTGGAATGCAAACCTTCATGTATAACTAAAGGCAAAACTTTTTTTTTTTTTTTTAGTTTTGGATAGAGTGGTGGTGGATTAGAACACCTGTTTTTTTTTTTTTTGTTTTTTGTTTTTTTATTGCCAACACCTGTTTTTTTGTTAACTGTTTACCATTAGCACCAAAAGTGAAAGTAAAAAAAAAAAACCCCAAATTTTGGGTTGTCCCAAGAAAAGTAATAGAGGGGAAATCTTCCAATAGGGACACTAGTTCTGGTTACCTGGGGGTCCCCATGGAATTCCCTTAAAGCGGAGTTCCCACTAAAAAAAAAAAAATTAAAAGTCAGCAGCTACAAATACTGCAGCTGCTAACTTTTAATAATCGGACACTTACCTGTCCCAGGGTCCAGCGATGCGGGGGATCGAAGCCCCGCTCATCTCCCCCCTCCACTCGGCGGCACCGGCATTTTAACTGTGGGCGCCCGGCTGTGGCTTCACAGCGGGGCACCCACTGCACGAGCCGCCGCTGGCAGCGCAATCATCTGGGACCTGTCACGTGTCCCAGATGATTGCCTGGAGGGAGGGGGGAGAGCTGATCTCCCTTTTTGCGCCGAGGGAAGTGACGTCAGGAGCCCAGGCGCCGAAGGAGGCAGATTATGAGGGACCCCCTAGCAACAGGCATTAAAGAGGTGAGTAAAAAAAAAAATTCTCCAAATGTTGATTTTCTTTTTTTTTTCATGCACATTAATGATTTTTTTTTTTTTGGTGGCACTCCAGTTTAATTTGGGGGTATTTTATCTCACTTCCTGTTTAGGCTATGGGACAGGAAGTGAACGGAAATCTCACCAATGGGACTGAGATAGCAAAAAATAACATGTTAAGAGTTATAACCCTCCATTACTGTATCCAAAAAGAAAAACAAAGTTTTGCCTAAAGTTATTTTTTAAACAACACGCTGTTAATTTCAACAACAATCTTCCCATAGAATTCTATGTACATTTATTGTATTTTATGCATACTATTTACCAGTAAATGCCTCCCTTGAGTATCAATCCAAAATCCCTCAGATTGCTGCAGGAACGAGGGAGGGCACAGAAGATGGGCCAGCACAATAAGCAATTGGAGACTTGCAGAAGAACAGAGAGCTATGATGGGAAATGAGGGAAAGGCTTATGCTATGAAAGTTGCTCCTAATGAAGTAGTCAAATTATCTACTCATTACAAGTAAATAAAAAAAATGATTTAAGGCAAGCAAAAACACTGCAAGTAAGCTTTAACAATACTTGGGTTTTCTGCTCTTTTTACCTGCAATTGTTTTGGTGACAGGGTTTCTTTTGAACTTCTATGGTGTCAAAGCACAAACACTCTCCCCTTGACCTCATCAATTCCCCCTATAAGCCCATTACCTTGTCTTCAGCAATTATCTGCTTTGACTGCTCAGCCACCTCAGAGTATAAAAGTAGCCCCCCATCTAGCAGAACACCTGAGGAAAACAATTATATGTCATGGTAGGTTCCATGTTCCATCTTCATCCTTGTACATGTACCAGGTTCTCTATTTGGGATTAGATACAAAACATGGCTGAGGCTGTGGGTGGGCTGGGAAAGTGGATGATTGCTAAGAAAAAGGGTTTATTTACCAGAATTTTAAAAAAATCCTTATGCTCACATAATAATGGGTCCAAACTTGAAGATTGTATAGTATTCAAGGCTGCCAGATTATTATTTACCAGCATATACAATATGTGCAAATTTTCATTGCCAGAAAGTCCATACAATGAAAAAAGGAGAACATAACCGGAATAGAGGCATGTAGTAGGAGCTTAAATGATGTATAGAATGGGCAGCATGTATACAGTAGTGAAAAAAGCAGTGAAAAAAAAAAACTCCATGGAGGAAGTGATGACATGCAAACTGAGCTAAAAGCTGAACTTTAGCTTTTAATACAATTTAGAGCGGGCCCAAATTAACCATGTCCCTCACTACATGTGAGGCCACTGGTAGCTGAGGCTACATACAGCATACTGCACTGTGTGTTCCGGGTTAGAGCCGAGATTTCCTGTCTCATGCCCGGAACACAGTATAGTCTATCGGCGCTCAGCCATTCAGAGAAAGATGTATTCTAGCAGTAAATACAAAGCTTCCTCTGATTGAGTCAGAGGTTGTGATATAATCAGCCCACCTCTCTGACTCAGCCAATCTGAGTAAACTTTGTATTCATTGCTAGAATACATTTGTTTCTTTGGCTGTATGTAGCCTCATTTATACACAGTTTATACCACACATCCACTGGTCTCAGTGATATGCTGATGATATGGACACAATCGCAGGATCTAACAATGCAGTAATGGACGTACAAGTCTATGGGGATGCAAAAGGTGCTGCAGCAGGCCAGATACAGGTCAACAATGTCATATAAATCAACAATGAATTTTAAATGATTTCAGAAGAATCTCAAACTGATGTCTAAATCGCACTGCATTGGCCTATTGAAGCCCAACAGTCCTGGTCCTAATGCAAGATTTCCTAGAATTGGAAAATGCAGTAGAGTGGTTTTGTGATCAGTCAGTAAAAAACTAACCTGTGAGCATCTATAGGGATTGGAGAGTGCAGAAAAGTTCATAAATGCTGCCACTATATGTATTTATGATTCAGTATTTTTTTTATTGAGTATGTTTGTTTTTTTTTGTTTTTGTTTTTTTAGTACCCCAAACTTCTCCTTTGCTATTGCACTAAAAAATAGTAAGTATTTTGTATCAACATGGTTCTTAGAATATGGTGAAATAGTGAACAGTTTCCATGGGATGCACTTACTTTTCACATCACTATATGATATATCCCAAGATCCCTCAGAACGCAACTAACTGCCCTGAATTGCTCTTATTGGAAGCTGCAATAAGTTTCTAAAGAAGTCTGAAGCAAGGCATCTTCTGGGTTTTTTATTTTTTTGAAGACTCTAGTATCCAACTAACTTGACATTTCCAGCTCCCTCTTAGGCTGGATTCACACCTATGCAGTTTTAGTGCTTTTTGCATTTTGCAGATTTGCACTACAGTCCATTTAACATAGTTTCCTATGGAACACGTTCTGTAGTGCAAAATGCAAAAAACACTAAAAATGCATAGGTGTGAATCCAGCCTTAGACTCTATAAAAACCATTGTCAAATTATATTTTAAATACTGGATTACTTTTTGTGCAATTGATGGTTTTAAGCCCCAATCACTAATTTCCTTTGACAATGCACTGCGTTTGTGCTCCTAGAGGAGAACTTTACTAGTTGCTACACATTACATCTGCACAGGGATAGAGTGCTACATTGCAGGATGTGGTGTGCAGACAGAGCTGATGGCTGTGTGCAGTCATGAAGGCAAGACAGAGCAGAAGTCTGCGGGCCTGTCAGTCAAACCTATACAGTTACAATGGGTAGTTTAGACCAAGTTCACCCACTACAATGAGGTGAAGATGTGATTGCGTCCCCGCTGCTGCAGCAAACTACAGTGGGGCAGTTACAAGACCGTTGACCACAGATCTTATAATATGAAAGTTAAGGGGACAAATGGCTTTGCACAAACAAAGGAAACATGGTTTGCTCACTGCCTGAATATCTGTGCATGTTAAGAAGATCAAATTTGATCTCCAGTTTTTAGTGAAGTTTAAATAGTTAATTTTTAATTTTGGCTGCCACTCAACCCAACTTGCTTTTGTTCTGAGTATGGGACAGGAAGTTCTCATCCTGCTGCCGAAATAAAGTACTGCATACTGTACGTACCTGAGGCTACATATAGTTCATACAGCTCTGAGAGCCACTGCATGTCTTAGGCTGGCCACATATGGTCAGAATCTTAGCCATATCAGCAGGAACCGGCCTAGGTTCAAACCATTGATGGGCAGGTTGAATGTGCCAAGTTGATTGATCAACTTGGATACAACCAGTCTGCTGCATTTGCTTGTGATTATCGCAAGCGGCTGCTATAACCACTAGCAATAATCCCGGTCTTCTCCTGGCGGGAACATCAGGAGAAGACAATGGCCCGGCAGGAGGGATTGCTGCATGATGGGGGTATCAAGCTTCTTTCCTGCACCCCATTGCAGGAAAGAAATTCACTCCATGTATGGCCTGCCTTACTGAAGTAAATAGTTTGTTTGGATCAGCTTGGTCCCAATTAACTATTTACACTGCACTAACGGCTGGAGATCAGCTGGAGATCAGCTTTATGTAGAACACTGTTCTACAGATTCAATAAAATCACTGCCAATAGTTCAGCTTTCAAAATCTAAAATGTTTTGTCCCATAGATTGAAAAAGAATAAAATGAAAGATAAAGATATAGGTGGTACTGGGCTAAATAGAGAGATGGGGAGGGGCACGTGCATTTTAACACGTAAAATCTTTCTCTTATCTTGGTACAAAGATAAATAAATTGAATGATAATGATGAAAATAAATAAAGCCGGTATGATTGCCAGCAAATGTTATGTCATATGAAAGGAGTTCAAGCCCATCTTCTATCAAGGACAACAAGGGTCCAGCTGTATAAAACCCCTGTCATATATGGAGCTGAATTTTAAACTCTGTCACAAGCGAATAAAAAAAAAGACTTGATGTGTATGAAAGGAAGGTGCCTAAGGGTTGCCTTTAAAATGGAGTATGGAGCTTAGGATAAAATAATGAGCTTTATGAAGTATAAATAAAACATTTGTTAGACTATTAGGAAAATTGCACTTTTAAGTGCATAGTGGGCTGACAATAGCACATAGATAAATGAAGATCATATACCATAGAAGATTTGGGAAGCAAAACTAGGTAGTAACATTGTTTTGGCCATCCCAGAGCACAGTGGCTGGATGAAATTGATAAAGGATATGAGGAAATCAGGACATGGTATACCATTGACAAGAATTGGGGAAAGCTGTTGGAACTTTCTGCAAATTTACCTGTGACGCATTTTGGTTTCTTTTAGCCTATGTTCACACTGCCGCTGGATTGAAATTGTGCAAGTTCAGCTGAACTCGCACAATTTCATACCCGCATTTTAGTCCGACTTCGGGGGCCATTTCAGAGACATCTGTACGGGTTCCTGCACAGATGTATATTGAAATCACACCCGAAGTCGCCAAAAGAAGTGCAGAAACTACTTTTGGGAATCGGTGCAGCACCGCAAAGTCGGTGTCGCACCGATTCGGACGATACTATTTCCGGCAACAGCTGCCGATTTGGCATGCGACGCAACATGTCAAATCGCATGCCAAATCGCATCAATGTAAACTTAGGCTTACAGTTATATATTTGTATTATAAACAGCTGCTTTTGTTGCAGTTGATTTAACTTCAGCGTCACTTAGGTGCACTTTATTTTTACGTTGTTAATTATCTGCTAATGAGTAGTAATTAGTACCAAATTGATCCCAAGGGTTTATACCTTTTATAGTCTTTGCCATTTTAAACGCCTTGATTGTTTGCATACAGAAGTATTCTAATATTAATTCAAAGTCAAAGGATTTATTTAATAGGCATCTTAATTATTCCTATATATATAGGGTGGCCAACTGCATATCTATGTACCGTAGATAGCGCCTAAAATGTAGAGGCTTATGGCCCTTCTCTATTTTTAAAGGTGTAAGAGTTTGTTGATGTAGATCATGGCAGTCAAAATTATTCTGTTTGTCCAATTCCATAAAAAAAAAATACTTTTGGCAAAACAATTTTACATCCAACGTGGACAAAGACTTATAGTAAAGATATAGTTTAGATTATTATCCTTCTCTCTGTCTTTACCTAGAAATTGTCAGATCTCCAATTTTTAGTGTTCACTCTGTTCTAGCTAATTTATGCCAATTCCTAGTTGGCTTTATGCATTTAAAGTTACAGAAAGACTACAGAGTTCCACACCAACATGAATAAACTATAAGAGCCCTTTCACACTTATACACGTTTGAGGCATTCCCATTGACTTACAATGGAAGGTGCCTTTTTGGCATGTTTTTGAAAAACTGCACCAAAGATGCAGCATTCATGACTTTTCAAAGTGCAGCGCACCTGCTGTGTGGACTGTTACATAGAATTTAACAGGGAATAGTTTTCATGTGCTTTTGTCACCCTGGGAAAGCGCAGCAAAAGTGTGAAAGGGGCCTAACATTACTTCTGTAATGTGGGTATGTTAAAGTCTTCACCCCTATTTTATTAGCAATATCAGTATTGAAAAACAAGTGGATTTTTCTGAATGTAGTTCATTGCAAATCAACTTGAATACTGCATGAGAAAGTGACAACAGCATTGGGGTGTGTGAATGTATATATGCTCATATTCTCCTCTGTGGGGTTTATTAACTGAAGGCAAATAGGCTGTCCACTTTGCAAGGGAAGATGCATTTCGTAAGAATTTTCCCCGAGCTTACTGAATAAGGTGAAGCTGTGCTGACTTCCATCATCCAGTTCCCATGTAAAGTGTAATTTCCCTTGCAAAGTGAAGAGTCTATTTTCCTTGAGTAATCAACCCCTATATATCAACACTTCAAATGAAGAAAATGTTCACTGTCTAACATGCTACATTTTAGGCAAAGCAAGAAAACCCACCAACAGGTTTTATAGGAATGAGCTGTTTAAAGCATTGTATTGGTGGTTCAAAATGGCCCATGTATGCAATTTCATAATTTTGTATTTAGTAGTCTCTTCTTGATAAACCTGAGACCTGAATAGTCCATGACCTGCATGTTAAAATCGATTGAAAGCCTAAAAGTGTCAATATAATATGAAGACTTATGCCACGTACACACCGGCGGACTTTTCGACCGGACTGGTCCGATGGACTTTCCGACAGACTTTCGACGGACTTTTGAACGAACGGACTTGTCTACACACGATCACACCAAAGTCCGACGGATTCGTACGTAATGACGTATGACCGGACTGAAATAAGGAAGTTGATAGCCAGTAGCCAATAGCTGCCCTAGCATGTGTTTTCGTCCGTTGGACTAGCATGCAGACGAGCGGATTTTTCGACCGGACTCGGGTCCGTCGGAAAGATTTGAAGCATGTTTCAAATCTGAAGTCCGTCAGATTTTCGACTGGAAAAGTCCGCTGAAGGTCCGATGAAGGCCACACACGATCGGATTATCCGCCGGACTCGGTCCGTCGGACCAGTCCAGTCAAAGTCCGCTCGTGTGTACGCGGCATTATAGTACTTAATTTAACAAGCAGTTTATTACCCAGTCAAACAAAGTTTAATGACCATGAACAGTATTGCGCTCTACATTATTATTTTATCCTCTTTTTATGATATAAACACTATTTTATTCATGCACACACTGTATTTCTTAGGAAGCTTATTGGCCATTTATTATTATTAGGTGCTATGACCCCATTCATAAAGAATATTTTGTTAAAAAAAAAGGCACCTATAGACATTTAGTCTGGCAATCATGCGCAATCTGGCTGCTAAACAGTTGTGGTACACATGTCTGCTCATATTTATATAAGTATGCATATGCCCACGGAGAGGTGAAGGGAAACTTAGCAAGAAGTCCCACGGCCAGCTTTTTTTAAGGGAACAAAATAATGATCAGGTAGAAGAATCCAATCTGGCCAATCAACATACCCCCACTGCCTGGAATACTCAGGGATGTCTGCTATACTCAGGTAGGGCATGAACAAAAGGTATGAACAATTGTTTTCTGGTCCATTTGTAAATTAGCAGATTGGGTGAATGTTTTCTGATGTCTGTAGGGACATCTACAATGAAAACCGGTCTTAAAAAGTAGGTGGGTTGCCATTGTTGGACTCCCATTCTGAAAATGCCCTTTGTTTGCCTCCTCTGGCTTCAGTAATTTGAGTCACTGACCTGTAGGCAAGACTGCAGATTGGGGGTACTTCCATGCGTGTTGCACACCTGTGACTGCATAGATTGGAGACTTTTTTCGTCAGCATTGGCTGAAGGAGGTTGGTGTTGACAAGTTTAATTTATAACTTGGATACAGTTTCTAATTTTATTTTAAGGCTGGGTTCACACTGATGCGAATTGGATGAAGTTTCCCTGCTTCCAGTTCGCATCACAGGAGAGTGTACCAGGCTCTCAATGGAGCCTGTTCACACATCTCCCTGGCGGCTGCGGAGCGGATTACACAAGGGTCCTGTGCGTCTTTGGCACAGTTTTCAGGTCCGAATTCAGGCAACAATTCGGCCCTGATTTGCCCCTGAAACGGAGAACACCTGCTGTGAGCCGCATCCGATTTTTAAGTGTGAAGCCTCAAGGGTTATTTTTCTCAATCCCATTAACTCCACATCCTTTATGTGGGTTCTTCTTGGCCAGTAATAAAACAAAGCATTGTTTCTTGCAATGTGGGTGTCCTATACCTTTTGGCACCTTAGAACTTCTTTACACACAGTGAACAGCACAGATATTTTGTAATTGAAGTAGCAGATCAGATGGTATTTTAAAACAGGATTCTGCTTGCAAAACACAATTCTCTGAAGGTCCCAGAGCAATACTGGGAAATTCAGTTTCTCTGTCACATGAATGCACTCAACTGTGACACTGTGCTGCTCTGTGGCAATGGGACATGTTGAGGGAACATTTATTCTTCCAATATCGTGCCAGAATGCTACATTATAAAAAGCTTGCTTTACAGTGTTTTTTTTTTTTTTTTATATTCTATAGGAAATTTAATGTGAACATACATAAATATAGACTGAATTTGCACTATTGCATTAAGGGGATTTCAGAGGCTTGTAATAAATGGCTATAGTGTTCCAAATAGCATTAAATCAACGATAGAAGGTTAAACTTGGAGCACAATGCCTTTGGGAATAGTTTTGTTAATCATCTCTTGCAGGGGAAGATGAGAAAATGAACATAGATGAACATGGAGGATGTTAATCATTTAGATTATAACTTGTACATACTGGGTATAAGCATATTGGTGAACTTGTACTTTATGGGCAGAGTAAAGCATAATTGGTTCATTCTATTAAATTTGATAGTTAAATGGATTAAAGTGGTTGTTAGCCCACTAAGTTAAAATTACACCATCCTCTCTGTATATTTATGTAATGTGGCCTGTGACTGTGCCTTATAAAAATAATGCAGCTATATACCTGTTTTTATAGAGCACACTCACGTGACCCGCCGCCTCTCCTCTCTTGGCCTAACAGCTGCAGCGAGCTGGGCAGAGGATCCCCCGCTGACGTCATTCAGGAGGAGAGAAGGAGAGAGGCGGCCCCACCCGTTGTAGCTGTCGTGCGAGAGGGGAGCCAGATCACGTGAGCGCTGATCAGCGCTCTGTAAACAGGTACAGTGGGGACGAAAAGTATTCAGATCCCCTTAAATTTTTCACTCTTTCTTATATTGCAGCCATTTGCTAAAATCATTTAAGTTCATTTTTTTCCTCATTAATGTACACACAGCACTCCATATTGACAGGAAAACACAGAATTGTTGATATTTTTGCAGATTTATTAAAAAAGAAAAACTGAAATATCACATGGTCCTAAGTATTCAGACCCTTTGCTCAGTATTTAGTAGAAGCACCCTTTTGAACTAATACAGCCATGAGTATTTTTGGGAAAGATGCAACAAATTTTTCACACCTGGATTTGGGGATCCTCTGCCATTTCTCCTTGCAGATCCTCTCCAGTTCTGTCAGGTTGGATGGTAAACGTTGGTGGACAGCCATTTTTAGGTCTCTCCAGAGATGCTCAATTGGATTTAAGTCAGGGCTCTGGCTGGGCCATTCAAGAACAGTCATGGAGTTGTTGTGCAGCCACTCCTTCGTTATTTTAGCTGTGTGCTTAGGGTCATTGTTTTGTTGAAAGGTAAACCTTCAGCCCAGTCTGAGGTCCTGAGCACTCTGGAGAAGGTTTTCGTCCAGGATATCCCTGTACTTGGCGGCATTCATCTTTCCCTCGATTGCAACCAGTCGTCCTGTCCCTGCAGCTGAAAAACACCCCCACAGCATGATGCTTCCACCACCATGCTTCACTGTTGGGACTGTATTGGACAGGTGATGAGCAGTGCCTGGTTTTCTCCACACACACCGCTTAGAATTAAGGCCAAAAAGTTATATCTTGGTCTCATCAGACCGGAGAGTCTTATTTCTAACCATCTGAGTCCTTCAGGTGTTTTTTTTAGCAAACTCCATGTGGGCTTTCATGTGTCTTGCACTGAGGAGAGGCCTCGGTCGGGCCACTCTGCCATAAAGCCCCGACTGGTGGAGGGCTGCAGTGACTTTCTACAACTTTCTCCCATCTCCCGACTGCATCTCTGGAGCTCAGCCACAGTGATCTTTGGGTTCTTCTTGACCTCTCTCACCAAGGCTCTTCTCCCTCGATAGCTCAGTTTGGCCAGATGGCATGCTCTAGGAAGGGTTCTGGTCGTCCCAAACGTCTTGCATTAAAAGATTATGGAGGCCACTGTGCTCTTAGGAACCTTAAGTGCAGCAGAGATTTTTTGTAACCTTGGCCAGATCTGTGCCTTGCCACAATTCTGTCTCTGAACTCTTCAGGCAGTTCCTTTTGACCTCATGATTCTCATTTTCTCTGACATGCACTGTGAGCTGTAAGGTCTTATATAGACAGGTGTGTGGCTTTCCTAATCAAGTCCAATCAGTATAATCAAACACAGCTGGACTCAAATTAAGGTGTAGAACCATCTCAAGGATGATCAGAAGAAATGGACATCACCTGAGTTAAATATGAGTGTCACAGCAAAGGGTCTGAATACTTAGGACCATGTGATATTTCAGTTTTTCTTTTTTAATAAATCTGCAAAAATGTCAACAATTCTGTGTTTTTCTGTCAATATGGGGTCCTGTGTGTACATTAATGAGGCAAAAAATGAACTTAAATGATTTTAGCAAATGGCTGCAATATAACAAAGAGTGAAAAATTTAAGGGGGTCTAAATACTTTCTGTCCCCACTGTATATAGCTGAATTATTTTTATAAAGCACAGTCACAGGGCACATTACATGAATACACAGAATATGGTGTAAATTGTAACCCTAATTTGAGCATCAGGAGGGGAGGGGGTGGGCACAGACACAGAGCTGATGGGGAGAGAACGGAGGAGAGTTGCGGATGACAGAGGCACGCAAACTGACCACGGTTTTAGGGCTCAACAGCCATGATAAACCATGGTCAGTTTATAAAGAGGAGTCCAGAACCAGGCAGGATCGGCCAGGTATTTCAGGTGATACAGGGAGCCAAATGACACAGCACAAGCACGGTGCTGTATATAGTGCACGCGGAAAGTATTCACAGCACTCCACTTTTTCTATATTTTGTTGAAAATAAATTCATTATTTTCCTAAAAATTCTACAAACAATCCCCCATAATGACAATGTAAAAGAAGTTTGTTTTAAAATCTTTTAAAATAAAAAAAAAATTAAAAAACAAAAATATCCCATGTACATAAGTATTAACAGCCTTTTGCCATGACACTCAAAATTGAGCTCAGGTGCATCCTGTTTCCACGGATCATGCTTGAGATGTTTCTACAACTTGATTGGAGTCCATCTGTGGTAAATTCAGTTGATTGGACATGGTTTGGAAAGGCACACACCTGTCTACATAAGGTCGCACAGTTACCAGTGCATGTCAGAGCACAAACCAAGACATGAAGTCCAAGGAATTATCTGTAGACCTCCGAGACAGGAATGTATCAAGGCACAGATCTAAGGAAGGGTACAGAAACATTTCTGCAGCATTGAAGGTCCCAGTGAGCACAGTGGCCTCCATCAGCCATAAATGGAAGAAGTTTGGAACCACCAGGACTTTTCTTAGAGTGGGTCACCCAGCCAAAGAGGTAAGGCCTTAGTCCGGGAGGTGACCAAGAACCAGATAGTCGCTCTGACAGAGCTCCAGCATTTCTCTGTGGAGAGAGGAGAACCTTCCAGAAGGACAACCATCTCTGCGGCACTCCACCAATCAGGCCTGTATGGTAGAGTGGCCAGACGGAAGCCACTCCTCCGTAAAAGGCACATGACAGTCTGCCTGGAGTTTGCCAAAAGGCACCTGAAGGACACTCACACCATGAGAAACAAAATTCTCTGGTCTGATGAAACAAAGATTGAACTCTGGCCTGAATGGCAAGCATCATGTCTGGAGGAAACCATGCACCGCTCATTACCTGGCAAATACCATCCCTACAGTGAAGCATTATGGTGGAAGCATCACGCTATGGGGATGTTTCTCCGTGGCAGGAACTGGGAGACCTTTTCAAGCTCAAGGGAAAGATGAATGCAGCAATGTACAGGAACATCCTTGATAAAAACCTGCTCCAGAGCGCTCTGGACCTCAGACTGGGGCAAAGGTTCATCTTCCAACAGGACAATGACCCTAAGCACACAGCCAAGATAACAAAGGAGTGGCTACAGGACAACTATGTGAATGCCCTTGAGTGGCCCAGCCAGAGCCCAGACTTGAACCTGATTTAATATCTCTGGAGAGATCTGAAAATGGTTGTGCACTGACGCTCCCCATCCAACCTGATGGAGCTCGAGAGGTCCTGCAAAAAAGAATGTGAGAAACTGTCCAAAAATAGGTGTGCCATGCTTGTAGCATCATACTCAAAAAGACTTGAGGCTGTAATTGGTGCCAAAGGGGCTTCTACAAAGTATTGAGCAAAGACTGTGAATACTAATGTACATGGGATTTTTTTCCTTTTTTATTTTGAATTAAATTACAAAGATTGCAAACAAACATCTTTCGGGTTGTCATTATGGGGTATTGTTTGTAGAATTTTGAGGAAAATATTGAATTTAATCCATTTTGGAATAAGGCTGTCTTATGAGCAAAAAAGGGAAAAAGTGAAGCGATGTGAATACTTTCCGGATGCACTGTAACATGCATTAAAGTAACAGGATCTTCTTCTTTTTTTTTTTTTTTTTTTAGGTTAACAAATGCTTTAAAGCATATGCACCTTTTTTTACATAAAATTAATGTCTTTGCAATTGTACATTTAAAGGGTTAGTTCACTTTTCCTAAAAAAAAAAAAACCCTATGCAGATGCAGGGGGGCATCTGTAGCTAAAACCAAACTATGCAGCTTTTACTAAAGTTGAATAATGCCCTTGCTATAGGTGAGGGCCATTTACGTACCTTTTGAAGCCTGACTGGAAAACTCCCATGATGTTTCTAGGACATTTCTAAGATAGGCCTAGTCATTGCTGCTCACCTCCACCATCAATGAAGTGAGCTTAGAGCTGGTACATTAGGGAAGAGTGAGGGGAATGGGATCCTTGAAAGAGCTTGTTCCCGTGTTGGTGAAGGTGAACATTAACAACTGGGCCTAGCTTAGCAACCCCATAGCAATGTTCTGTGAGTATTTCAGTCAGGCTTCATAAGGTACCTAAAAGGCCTAAACCTATAGCAAGGGCATTATTCAACTTTAGTCAGAGCACAGTTTGTTTTTATCTACAGGTACCCCTGATCTGCATAGGCAGGTTTTTGAATAAACTCTTTAACCTATTTAATGGAACTTTGACTTAGACTGCCCAGCTTGGTCTGTCTATAGAGACTGACACTGCGTTTATGTATGTAATGAGGTGGAGGTAGGGACTGGGCAGAATGATCACATACTCAGCTTGGTACATGGATGGGCCTATAAGAAAGAGTAACAAGTGAGCATACCTGTTGTAGTCCTGGTAGTGGTACTTTACTGATGCAGAGGGATATGCTTTGTTATTTACATTTCAACAACATTTGCAGATCATAGATACCAGTAGCTATCCCCAAGTGTTCTTTGATAGATATCTACCCATTTGTGTAATATTTATACGTGTGTTTGTTTTAGCATACTTGTTCCAAACATTCCAATTTACTTTCATGGTAGAACATTTGTCCTTATTTCTATAAATATTTTTTCCAAGTTAGCATCCCAGAGCACCACCTAAATGTAATTAAAGTGTTTGTTATGGAACTTATGTAAGACTATGCCAGCCCCTCTATTAGAGGCTGGCATGCATAGCACACTGCGTAAGTTGTTTTTAAAAACGAGTGTTCTAAATACCGAATTTCAGCTGATTTCAGGCCAGTCACATTAATCGCGGCCACTCTACAGCTCCGATGGATGTCTTCTGTGGGAGGGGCCGTGATCTTCCTCTGACGTCAGCTTGGGAGATCAGGTGGCCGCTCATCTCCTCCGCAGAAGCCATCCATCAGAGCTGTAAAGTGGGCGCGAGTCACGTGACCAGCCTGAAGACAGCTGAAATTCGTTTTTTAGAGCACTCGTTTTTCAAAACAAGTTACACAGTGTGCTATGCCAGCCTCTAATAGAGGGGCTGGCAGTGACAAATTTATGTTTTTATTTTTACAATAATGGCGGCGGGGGGGCGGGGACGGGCCGGAGACAGACAGACAGAGAGATGATGGGCAGGAAGGAGGGGGTGAGGGGGAGAAAGAGGAGAGCAGAGGGGACAGCTTATGACAGAGGGATGCACTTTGACCACGGTGATCAGGGTGGAGCAGCCCTGGTTATCGTGGTCTGTTTAGAGAGGGCATACAGGAAGTGGCAGTTTCAGGGTTTTCTTTTTACAGTTTAGAGAAGGGCAGATTACACAGCACAAGCACTGTGCTGTGTAATCTGCTTAAAGGGACCAGGATCTATTTTTTTTTGGGGGGGGGGGGTAATTAACGCTTTAAACTAAAGCTGGATGCTGTGATGTCGGTGATAAAGTGGAGCTCCATCAAGATAGCCAAGAGCTTTTTCCTAGACACCAGATTAGCACTTCCACATTTACTCCATTTGTATGCCTTACGTGCCTTTCCCAATGATCACAAGATTATGATTATGATTATTATTAAATCTTGAAGTTTGGTGACAGCTGCTATGTCTAACAAAATCTAGTACAGCTTTTTTGTTAATTTAAATTTATGTATTTTTGACTCCATTTAGATTTTAGAACAATCAATTCTGTAATAAAAAGGCAACAGTGCTAACCAATTGACTATCGTGCTGCAATAGAAAATTCCTGCAGAATTTCTCTACCACCAAAACATGCACTTCTTTCCCTCCCAGCCTAATAGCACCAGTTAATTTTGTGTTAAAGAGCTAAAAAAAAAATAAAAAAAATGATTGCAATAACTCTTTAGAGCAATTTTAAATTTGTTTTTGTACATATGTTAAAATCTGCATTTTGAGCTATAGAAATTACTTAAAACTCACAGAACAGGATAAATTTTTTTGAAAGCAGAGGCCTTGTAGTATAAAAATATATAGTAGTTTTAATTTTTTATGTCAAATATTTGCGCAGCTGTTTATCCAAACCTATATTTCAGAAAAAATACACTAAAATGAATTGTATTACCCAGAAACCCAATTTAATCCCAAATGTTTTTGTACATAATAAGATGAGGTAATGTTGGGTGAATGGATACCAAATGTGTGAAACCTCAAAGTTGTGTGCCCGCAAATTGTGGTACTCAAAATTATCAATAGATACTGTGGTTAATCGATAATAGTAATAGATAAGTGGTTAACCACTTCAGCCCTGGAAGGTTTTGCCCCTTAATAACCAGCCATTTTTTGCGATACGGCACTGTGTTATGTTAACTGACAATTGCGCGGGCGTGCGACGCTGTACCCAAATAAAATGTATGTTCTTTTATTCCCACAAATAGAGCTTTCTTTTGGTGGTATTTGATCACCTCTGCAGTTTTCTTGTTTATAGCCCAAAAAAAAAAAAAAATACAGACAATTTAAAAAAAAAATAAAAAATATATATATATATATATATATATATATATATATATATATATATATATATATATATATATATATATATATATATATATATATATATATATATTTATTTTGTTTTTTTACTTTCTGCTATAATACATATCCAAAATAAATATGTAATTTTGGGCCAATATGTATTCTTCTAGATATTTTTGGGGTAAAAAATCCCAAAAAGCGTATATTGATTCGTCCCTGGCGGGCTCTGCACATGCAGTTGCGATTATGCCTGAGCTCATCCTTAATTACTAGGAACAGAAGATCTCCATGTTCTCCCCTGTCAGAACGGGGATCTGCCTTGTTTACATAGGCAGATCCCCATTCTGTCTCTCTGTGGAGCAATCGCTGGTGGCCGGCGGACATCGCGTCTGCCGGACCCGCACATTGGCTCCCCCTCCATGCAGCGGGCGCACTAGCGCCCACAGTATCTATTGCATGAAACAACGTACATGTACGTTGTTTCACGCTTTAGAGCCGCCCTGCCGCAGTATATTTGCGGTGGGTGGTCTTTAAGTTATTAAAGGTTAAGTTCACCTTCGGGAACATGTTACATGTTCCACCAGTTTTTGGGGTAGAGCTTGTAACATGTTCCCACTCCTACAGGCTCCCCCTAATCGCCCTTCTAATTGTGACAGTGGGCTGGGGATCTTCTCCTCGCACCCGCTGTCACAATTTGAAAGCACAGCCGTACAGTTTTCCACCCACACAGCCACATCTTTCTTTCAGAGTTCTATGAATGAACTACAAGTACTGACAGCCTTTTCAGCTAATGGCTTGTAGTTCTCAATTAACTACCTGGGCGCTTATGAGCATTTTAGGTAGTTCATTAATGCTTCCTGTCTTTGTGTAACTGCCTGCCTGTACAGGTACAGGCAGACAGCTACACAGACAGTCTGCAGGAGCCTGAGATTGCACCCGTAATCTGCTGATCGTGCAATGCTTTACAGGCTCCTAAATAAAAATTAAATAATACATGCGCATATTTTTTACCTGCAAAAAATGTGCTTTTATTATTCTTTTTTTTAGAAAGGTGAACTTATTCTTTAAATGCCTTTTTACAGCTCATTGTTTTAGAGTAAGCTGTAATGAGGGAACTAGAATTCTTGCTCTCATTCTGATATTTGCAGTGATATTTAACATGCAGTGCAATTGCTGTTTTCATACACAGGTACACAATGAGTTACTTTAAGTTTTTTGGGGTTTTTTTTTAATTAAAGTTTATTATAATTTTCTTTTACTTTTTTTTTCATTTAGGTTTATTGCAATCAGCAACAATAACAAGCCCCTTATATGGCAGCATTTGGCAGGTGACAAGGCCTTTTTTGGAGACATCAGTGGTCTATTAAATCCCCAATGTCTCTTTGCCCTCAACTGCAGCTAATAAAGCAGTGTTGAGTGGCCTCATGGTGCTACAATGCTCGCACTGTAAAAGTAATTGGGCAGTTATAAAGCCACATGGATCACCTTTTTATGACAGTCAGGAGCCAGTTGAAGAAAACTCTAATTAGCTTATGACTGCTACTGCAGCCATAAACTTGTTGTAAACCCTCTACTCTCTGGACATATGTAATACTTCCAAAGAGCTGAAGTGGTTAAAAATTGTGGCTGTATTCATTGTCTTCTTTTAGTACTTTTTAGCTTTTATTCTCACCTGGTGAGCTGGACAGTAACACGCATTGAGGGAGATTTACTAAAACTGGTGCACACAGAATCTAGTGCAGCTGTACATAGTAACCAGCTTTCAGGTTTTATTGACAAAGCTTAACTGAACAAATTGAAGTTAAAAGATTAACATGCACAGCTGCACCAGCTTTAGTAAACTATTCCTCCATTCTGTACTAGAGTGGCTTCTCTATCTTTGGATGAGCAACGGAGCCAACTTTGGACAGCAGAATTGAATGGAGAGGGTAGTGTTAAGGCCCATACACACGATAGGACTTTTTGACAACATACATGCAAATTAGCTGTTTCAAGGCAACATCCTACCGTGTGTATGCTCCATCGGACAAATGTTGACTCTGCAAACAGACAAACTTTCTGGCAACAAAAGTCCTATGGTTCAAAATCCTGACGTGTGTACACAAGTCCATAGGACTTTATTCCAAAGTACAAACACGCATGCTCAGAACAAATGCAAAAGATCAGACAACAATACAGAAGTTGACCAAAGGGTGGCGGTAAAGAGCTGAAAAACCATGTGATTTGGTGAAAGTTGGCTGAAAAAGTCCTGCCGTGTGTATGCTTAATTAGTTTACGGCCGACGCCCTTTGTACAAAAATCCACGGGAAAGTTTGTACAAGGTCCTATCGTGTGTATGGGCCTTGAGAAAGACTAGTAGATTGGATTGACTTTACATTCAGTGTCTTGAAGTATTCGTACACCTTGAAATTTTCCACATTTTGTTATGTTACAACCAAAAACATAAATGCATTGTAATGGAATTTTATGTGATAGACCAACACAAAATGGCATATAATTGTGAATTGGAAGTAAAACGATAAATGGTTTTCCAACATTTTTTACAAATATCTAAAAAGTGTGGCGTGCATTTGGATTCAGCCCCCTTTACTCTGATACCCCTAACTAAAATCTAGTGGAACAATTGCCTTCAGAAGTCACCTAGTTAGTAAATAGAGTCCACCTGTGTGTAATTTAAGGACAGCTATTAGTCATGCACTCCACAAATCTGGCCTTTATGGAAATGTGGCAAGAAGAAAACCATTGTTGAAAGAAAGCCATAGGAAGTCCCCTTTTGCAATTTGCGAGAAGCCATGTGGGGGATACAGCAAACATGTGGAAGTAGGTGCTCTGGTCAGATAAGACCAAAATTGAACTTTTTGGCTTTCAAGCAAAACGATATGTGCGGTGGAAAACTAACACTGCACATCACCCTGAACACACCATCCTCACCGTGAAACATGATGATGGCAGCATCATGTTGTGGGGATTCTTTTCTTCAGCAGGGACAGGGAAGCTGGTCAGAGTTGATAGGAAGATGTATGGATCCAAATACAGGGCAGTCTTTGAAGAAAACCTGTTAGAGTCTGCAAAAGACTGGGGCGGAGGTTTACCTTCCAGCAGGACAACAACCCTAAACATACAGCCAGAGCTACAGTGGAATCAGGGATAGATCAGGGGTAGGCAACCTGGGGCCATCCAGCTGTTGTGGAACTACATTTCCCATGAGGCATTGCAAGGCTGGCAGTTAAAATTACTCCTAGAGGCATGATGGGACTTGTAGTTCTGCAACAGCTGGAGGGCCCCAGGTTGCCTGGTTTAGATCAAAGCATATGTTAGATATGTGTTACAATGGCCCAGTCAAATTCCAGACCTAAATCCAATTGAGAATCTGTAGCAAGACTTGAAAATTGCTGTTCACAGATGCTCCCCATCCAATCTGACAGAGCTTGAGCTATTTTGCAAAGAAGAATAGGCAAAAATGTCACTCTCTAGATGTGCAAAACTGGTAGAGAAAAAAAATTGCAGCTGTAATTGCAGCGAAAGATGGTTCTATATAGTATTGACTCAGGGGGGCTGAATACAAATGCATGCCACACTTTTCAGATTTATTTGTAAAAAAATTTGAAAACCATTTTATCATTTTCCTTCCACTTCACAATTATGTGCTACTTTGTGTTGGTCTTGCACATAAAATCCCAATAAAATACATTTACGTTTTTGGTTGTAACATGACAAAATGTGGAAAATTTCCAGGGGTATGAACACTTTTTCAAGGAATTGTAAGTGACTAACAAATTAAAGCCTGACCCCAGCTAACACTTTTTGAGACGTTTTACATAAATGAATAAAAAATGACCACTGTAGGCACCCATTAGTGTAAACCTGCGCACATTGGTCTGTTAAGGGAAATTTAAAAAGGAGGATCAGCAGAAAAAAAAAAAAACTAAGCTTCGGTGGTATTCAAAAGAACAAAAACGGATTTGTTCATCATAGTGAAAGACTGCCATTACTGTCAAAATGTAATTTTTTATTTTGCCTTTAGTAACAACTAAAGCAGGGGTCACAAACTGGTGGCCCTCCAGCTGTTGCGAAACTACAAGTTCCATCATGCCTCTGTCCGTGGGAGTCATGCTTGTAACTGTCAGCCTTGCAATGCCTCATGGGACTTAGTTTCGCAACAGCTGGAGGGCCACCAGTTTGAGATCCCCTGAACTAAAGTGTCAATTAAAGTGGTGCAGCGTTCATTTGTTCGCTTTTGGTTGGTGGTAACAGGATTTAGTCCTTAGGCAGTTCATCAGGGTAGTCTTTAAAGATCCTGGTGGGGAGTATTCCTCTTACCTCTGGCATGAATTTGATAGGTAGAACTTTGCTTTTCAACCCCGCCATTACATGCTGAAGTGTGTTTTCAAACAAGACTGCTATTGAGAATCCGCTGGAGAGAAAATACCACATTTTTGGTACATACAGATTTTTTCCTATTCCTATTTTTTTGTCAGGAAATTTAATATTGCATCCTATCAACTGGTAGCCTTTTTAATTCCTTTCTAGGAAGAATGCAGCTGTATAATAAATACATGCAGTCCTTAACCAAGAAGTTATGTCTTTTTACATCCTAATTGTGTTGTTGGCTCATAATATTGTTATCAAACTGGTTTAATTGTTTAAAAATATTTGTGGAGGCTTTTGTGGACTTTAATGGTACTGTCATAGACACCAGTAATTGGTTATAAAAACATATTTTATTACAAAACTGATCATTAAAAAAGGGAAGGTTTACATATGCATACACATGTCGATCATTAGGAACTAAAAAGGCTCTTTAATGCCGTGTGCACATGACCGGACTTTTCGACCAGACTGGTCCGACAGAACGAATCCGTCGGACAATCCGACCATGTGTGGGCTTCATCGGACCTTCAGCGGACCTTTTCTGTCAAAAATCAGACTGACTTTAGATTTGGAACATGTTTCAAATCTTTCAGACGGACTCGAGTCCGGTCGAAAAATCAGTTCGTCTGTATGCTAGTCCGACGGACAAAAAAAGGACGCAAGGGAAGCTATTGGCTACTGGCTATGAACTTCCTTATTCTAGTCCGGTCGTACATCATCACGTTTAAAGGAACGGATTTCGTGTGTGGGCAAGTCCGGTCGTTCGAAAGTCCGTTGGAAAGACCATCGGACCTTTGATGCTAAAAAGTCCGCTTGTGTGTACACAGCATAATAGTCAGATAAATACAGTGATACTAATGACAGGATGGTCCTATCCAAATTTTTCTTGACATATTTTGCGATTTTATTGTGGAGAGCAGAAAGCACAAATATCTATAGGGAAACAAAAGTTTTAACAAAGGTATGTCATACATTCAAAGAGACAGAATCTCTTTAGAGACACAAAATGAGGCTTACCATAGGCCAGGAAGGCACCCAGCCATAAGGGACACTGCAAGTAAGCTCACACCACCCGGGAGATGTCTACCCACTGTGTCCCTTTACGGTTGGGTGCCATCCTGGCCTTTGGTAAGCCTTATTTTATGTCTCTAAAGAGATCCTGTTTCTTTGAGTACCATTAAAGTTCCCAAAAGCCGCCACAAATATTTTTAAACCTAGAGTTTTGGATGTAGGTACTCGCAACACAGTTTTACAGTAAATGGCACAATCATTCAAGCTGTTTTTAATTGAAATTCAGCTCCTCTGTCCAAAACGTTTTTGTTTTGTTTTAATCTGGTTTAGCACCCTCTTTTATGTTCCAGGTTGTTGTGGCTCATTATTGCATGTGTGTTAATGTCCATTACATGATGTCAGCCCATTCATTATGAACGCGCTGACAATGCAATGGCAGCAAACTGAACCAGACCTGACCCAGGATGTGCGTTGTGCACACATGTTGTCCACTACTGTAGCAGTGCATTGGGGTTCATGAATTTGAATGGACTCTAAAGATTTGGATACAGTGGGAAATGGTTAGGTTTTTATACAGTTGATCTCATAAGTTTACATACCCTGGCAGCATTTATGATTTCTTGGCCATTTTTCAGAGAATCTGAATGATAAAACAAAAACTTTTCTTTCACTCGTGGTTAGTGTTTGGCTGAAGCCATTTATTATCAATCAACTGTGTTTACTCTTTTTAAATCCTAATGACAACAGAAACTACTCAAATGACCCTGATCAAAAGTTTACATACCCTGGTGATTTTGGCCTGATAACATGCACACAAGTTGTCACACAGGAGTTTGAATGGCTATTAAAGGTAACCATCCTCCCCTGTGATTTGTTTGCTTGTAATTAGTGTGTGTGTGTATAAAAGGTCAATGAGTTTCTGGACTCCTGACAGATCCTTGCATCTTTCATCCAGTGCTGCACTGACGTTTCTTGATTCTGAGTCATGGGGCAAGCAAAAGAGTTGTCAAAGCATCTGCAGGAAAAGGTAGTTGAACTGTATAAAACAGGAAAGGGATATAAAAAGATATCCAAGGAATTGAGACTGTCAATCAGCAGTGTTCAAACTCTAATCAAGAAGTGTACAATGAGGGGTTCTGTTGAAACCAAACCACGGTCAGGTAGACCAACTAAAACTTCCACCAAAACTGCCAGGAAAATTGTACGGGATGCAAAGAAAAACCCACAAATAACTTCAGGTGAAATAAAGGACTCTCTTAAAACATGTGGTGTGGCTGTTTCAAGATGCACAATAGGGAGGCACTTGAAGAAAGATGGGCTGCATGGTCGAGTCACCAGAAGAAAGCCATTTCTACGCGAATGCCACAAAGTATCCCGCTTACAATATGCCAAACAGCACAGAGATAAGCCTCAAACCTTCTGGCACAAAGTCATTTGGAGTGATGAAACCAAAATTAGGCTTTTTGGCCACAACCATAAACACTACATTTGGAGATGAGTCAACAAGGCCTATGATGAAAGGTGCACCATTCCTACTGTGAAACACAGAGGAGTTTGCTGATGTTTTGGGGATCTGTGAGCTACAAAGGCACAGGAAATTTGGTCAAAATTGATGGCAAGATGAATGCAGTATGTTATCAAAAAATACTGGAGGAACATTTGCATTCATCAGCCAGGAAACTGCGCATGGGACGTACTTGGACATTCCAACATGACAATGATCCAAAACTCAAGGCCAAGTCGACCTGTCATTGGCTACAGCAGAATAAATTGAAGTTCTGGAGTGGCTATCTCAGTCTCCTGACCTCAATATCATTGAGCCACTCTGGGGAGATCTCAAACGTGCAGTTCATGCAAGACAGCCCAGGAATTTACAGGAACTGGGGGCTTTTTGCCAAGAGGAACGGGCAGCTTTACTATCTGAGAAGATAAAGAGCCTCGTCCACCAATACCACAAATGACTTCAAGCTGTCATTGATGTTAAAGGGGGCAATACACGGTATTAAGAACTGGGGTGTGTAAACTTTTGATCAGGGTCATTTGGGTAGTTTCTGTTGTGATTATGATTTAAAAAGAGTAAACACAGTTGACTGATAATAAATGGCTTCAGCCAAACACTAACCATGAGTGAAAGAAAAGTTTTTGTGTTATCATTCATATTCTCTGAAAAACGGCCAAGAAATCAAATTCTGCCAGGGTATGTAAGCTTATGAGCACAACTGTATCTGCTTATGTCACAGTATACTGTTCATTTCCAAGTGTAACTGAGACAAGAATGAGGGGAAATAACGGAAACAGTCAGCAATAAAAATAGTTTTAATTAGTGGGGAAGTTTTCAAACTTTTATCATGTTTTTACTGTCTACAATGGACATATTTTCTCTCGCTTTCTGTCATAGTGACAGCGGGAAGTGAAGAAGAATCTCCGCAACAAGGACAAAGAAGGCAGTAAAACCTTACATATGTTTTAATCTTAATCTTTTTCCAGTTTGAAACTAAATGAAAAAAGAGTTTTAGTTAGAGATAGGCCTTGATGCCTTGAAATAGGTAAAACAACATGGGAATTAGCAGATTAAATTCCAGTAATATTGATTAGTTTTTTGTAAAGCTTTCATCTAACTGAATGCATATGTAGATGATATCAATATGGGAAGTTCATTGTGAACACAAGGCTGCTTTGTTTATATATAATGCTTACTGTCATTATCAGAAACTGGAAAATAATGGAGCTCTATAGCATACTAGTCGTCCCCAGAATAAATGCAACCTTTGTCAATTACTCCGGAACAAATAAAGCAGGTCATTGACTGAACCGAGCAAAAGGCATCTTAATGAGTTCTCCAAGGCTGCTTGAAATAAACTTTACAAACTCAGTCAAATTCAGTTAGAGGAAACATTTTATATTGTCCATCTCTTCTGTTCACCAGAGCATAAAATAACATTTTTCATATTTTCAGGATGTGTTGTCCTATTTTTCATGCTAAGGGACACAAGATGAGTCATTCAACAGCTACTTTCAGAAAAATAAACTCTGTGTATTTTCAGAAAAAAAAACCCAAGCAAGTGTTGACTTCATATTTTGACAATTTATATCATAGTTTGCTGAATTTGCAAACCAGGTGCTGCATATGGCCCTTCAGTGTTTACATGGCGAACTTCAAATCATTTTGTTAAATTATTTTTCTTTTCTAGCTTCAACAGGTGATACTACTTGATGATCCCTTCAACAGAATTGAAACACTCTAGTATTATGTCTCAGATACCCATTTACCAAAATTAGAAATGTTTGACCAGAATTGCAACAACATTGAGGGAACACAACACAAAACGAGAAAAAAGGGGTTTGTGAATTGGTGGTTAAAAACAGCCAAAAAATTGTGACCCAAGTAAGGCAAAGCAAACAGACAAGTAACAAATGAAAAGACAAATGGCTACCAAACAAACGTATAGACAATACCAGGCATCGACGTCAATGACTAAGCACACAGGTCA
Source organism: Lithobates clamitans (assembly GCA_037952925.1). Taxonomy (NCBI): domain Eukaryota; kingdom Metazoa; phylum Chordata; class Amphibia; order Anura; family Ranidae; genus Lithobates; species Lithobates clamitans. The sequence goes on from JBBGZY010000318.1 coordinate 1,447,518, forward strand.
AACTACATTACAGGTGTTACAAAATACTGATGAGAAAAACTGGAGGAATTAAAGCCTGGGAACTCCAATAAGCCAGCATTCAGGATTCCAGAGTACACAGAATCCAAATCAATTGTCATGTGCCCTTGTTTAAAAATGAATAAGAGCAATACTAGCATAACTAAGGGATGACCATTAGAGCATGATTAAGCACATATCCATGCTGAACCTCTGGGCTGTGCTTTAGCTAGAGGTCATTCAGTTTTATACGAAAACCTAATGGATTGCTGGATTTGCTTGAGGCTTAGGTTTATTATATATATTTTCTATTTCAAAATAGAAATGTACATAAAAAGATGCATTACTACACAGTTGTTGTTTGCATTTGTGTTTGTAATACACCAATATCCTGCTAGTTTAATGTCAAAATTATCCACGGTAACTACTATTCTATTGTCACTTTGATGTTAATGGCATGGTTTGTAACACCTCCTGGCCTTGCTAGATTAGTGCATGTCATGTTATGTAACCTCTGTGCAGCTAGACATGTTGGCTTTTATTTTATCTCCTTTTTCTGTTCTTGTACATTTCTTCTGCTGCTTTCTTCATACTACAAAATGCTGTGTGTGTGTGTGTGTGTATGCATAGAAAATCTTTATATATATATATATATATATATATATATATATATATATATATATATATATATATCACTCACCGGCCACTTTATTGGGTACACATTGCTAGTACTGGGTTGTACCCCCCTTTTGCCTTCAGAACTGCCTTAATTCTTTGTGGCATAGATTCAACAAGGTGTTGGAAACATTCCTCAGAGATTTTGGTCCTTATTGACATGATAACATCACGTAATTGCTGCAGATTAGTCGGCTGCACATCCATGATGCTAATCTACCGTTTCACCACATCCCAAAGGTGCTCTATTGGATTGAGATCTGGTGACTGTGGAGGCCATTGGAGTACAATTATCTTATTGGCATGTTCAAGAAACCAGTTTGAGATGATTTGAACTTTGTGACATGGTGCATTATCCTTCTGGAAGAAGCCATCAGAAGATGGGTACAATGTAGTCATAAAGCATGGGTACTCAACCTGTGGCCCTCCAGCTGTTGCGGAACTACAAGTCCCATCATGCCTCTGCTTTTGGGAGTCATGCTTGTAACTGTCAGCCTTGCAATGCCTCATGGAACTTGTAGTTCCCCAACAGCTGGAGGGCCACAGGTTGAGCACCCATTTCATAATGAGATGAACATGGTCAGCAATAATACTCAGGTGTACCTAATAAAGTGGCTGGTGAGTATATATGTAAAGCGTTGCATACAGTAAATTGACAGCGTTATATAAGTACCTGTACTAAATAAATAAGGTCCCCCGGGGTGGTATGGGCTCTTGCCCTACTGTGCTAGTATGCACATTATGGCTTGATTTCCTCCTAGTGTGTGCTTCTTCGGCAATGATAGGTCTATGCTCCTAATCATCATTCCATCTCCAATGTCCTCTTCCCTGCCATTTCTTTGTAGCTCCTGGGGTGGCCCTCTTTGGCCATTCGAGAGGTTTCTCCTGTGATACCTGACTCTATTCTCAACATGCCAAGAATGAGCCAGGGAGTACGCTACGCAGTGCATGTGTTATTGTGGGGCATCACATCATATAACAATGCAGAGTGCATTTTCATCTGTACATTGTGGTGTACTGAAGTGAAGGTGCCTTACTTTATACAGTATTGTGCATTTTGGTGTCATAAAATCTGTGTTTTGATTAACACATAAACCTCATAACTCACATTAAAAGGTATCTTTATGTTAGCAGGCAATCTTTGGCATTGCCACAGATGTCGGATTATTAGTCCAGACCCAAGACATCCATTCAAGTAAAGAAAATCATAAGCTGTAGTGTTACCCTCTTTTAATTTTTCCAAATACTATGTGCACATTGAAGAAATGATGCATTTGTCATATCCTGAGCAGTACAGTTATACTGCACACTTTTTAAGTATGACAGTATGTCTCTGTACATTATTGTATTGTAGTTGATTTTCATTTCTTCTGACCTTGCGTAATCGTATGCTGTAAAATTTAGCACTGATAACATAAATGCGATGATTGCAAAACAGCTAAATGGCAACTGTAAGTGACACATGCTACAGGTGAATATGCAGCTTCAGCATGTTGAACCCAAAGAATATAAATTAATTGCTGAATTCCATGTGACTGAAATTTTCAGTAAGTTTAAAGCCATTTAGGGATCGGTGTAATTGAGAATTCTTAATACCATTTCAGTCTGCCTGTTTACGATCTTTATAATATCAAGATGGTAGTCATTTAGGAATATATACTGTACATGGATCAGACTCAAAATTTTTAACAGGAAGTAACTGATGAAGGAATGGAAAGCTGGACTTTAATTACTTCAGCTCCGAAAGATTTAACACTTCATGACCAGGCCATTTTTTGCGATACAGCAGTGTGTTACTTTAACTGACAATTGCGCAGTCGTGCGATGCTGTACCCAAATAAAATTGATGCCTTTTTTTTATTCTCACAAATGCTGATTTCTTTTGGTGTTATTTGAGTACCTCTCTGATTTTTTTTTTCTGCACTATAAACAAAAAAATAAACACAATTTTTTACTTTCTGCTATAAAACATATCCAATAAAAAAATGTAAAAAATCGAATTTCTTCATCAATTTAGGCCAATATGTATTCTGCTACATATATTGGTGTATATTGATTGGTTTGTGCAAAAGTTATAGTGTCTACAAACTGAGATATATGTATGGAATTTTATTTTATTTTTTTTACTAGTATTGGCGGTGATCAGCAACTTATAGCGGGACTGCGATATAGCAGCTGACAGTCGGGACACTGACACTTGACACCTTTTGGGGGACCAGTAACATGAATAGAGGGATCGGTGCTAAAAAAAATATGCGCAGTCACTGTACTAATGACACAGGCTGGGAAGGGGTTAACGGGCGATCAAAGGGTTAAATGTGTTCCTAGCTGGTGTTTTACTAAACTGTGAGAGGTGCTTGTACTAGGGGAAGGCATAGCTCTGTGTCCCTGCTTTGTAGGAACACAGGATCAATGTCTTCCCTGCTGACCGAACGGCAATCTTCTTTGTTTAAAAAGGCAGCATGCTGTTCTGCCTGTGTAATGAACATCAAGTCCACCGGCACTTTTTTGCCCCAACTCGGAAGTGCTGGATCAGGTGCTAGGTACTTGAACCAGTGGAGGAGAAGCCGCCTTGCCGCCGTATATGTACAGTATACGGTCGGCAAGCAGTTAAATTTACCACTTACTACAACTTAGAACTGTCAGGTTTTGCCAGGGTTATCCATATTCTCAAATCCCAGAGTGTATATTTTGGTCAAAATATGGATAATTCTAGAAAAAGCTTAGAAAAATGAATGCTATCCTCACTATTTTTAGGGCATACCATGTTCTGATCTACAAATTCCTCAACATAAATACAACTGGACAAATACGTATAGCACCCTCCTAGATAGGCTGCTAGAATTCAGAGGTTTTTGCCTCATCTGTAATCAATGGAGCAGCTATTGATTTATTTGGGCTGTTGTGGATCTCACAGGTTGCCTTCCAGAGGCTTCTAGAACAGGAGTCTCCAAACTTTCTAAACAAAGAGCCAGTTTACTGGCCTTTGGGCTTTAGGGGGGTTGGATTGTGGCCAGTGGGAGTAGAAAACGTTTCAGGGTCAGTGAGAGTTTGCCTCGTCATTGTTATTAGTGGGAGGAATAGTGCCTCATCGGTGGTAAATGGGAGGAATGGTACCTCATCATTGGTGTCATTTGGAGGAAAAGTGTCCCAGGGGCTGGATAAAGGGAAGCAAAGGGCCGCATCTGGCCCCCTTTTCCACAGCTTGGAGACTACTGTTCTAGAACATAGGTGGTAAACTGGCGGCCCTCTGGCTGTTGCAGAACTGCAAGTCCCATGAGGCAATACAAGGCTGATAGTTACAAGCATGACTCCCACAGGCAGAGGCATAATGGAACTTGCAGTTCTGCAACAGCTGGAGGGCCACCAGTTTGACACCCTTGTTCTAGAACATAGGGGAATAGGAGAGGCAAATGGGCCGCTTAAGTATTTATTGTGCTTCAGCAAATCCCTGGAGAGGTGTGCCCAGTAGGTGGTTAAATAGAACATAAATAGTCTGGGGTCTGGAGCAGCTGGGTTCTAGTCATGCTAGAGAAACTCCACAGGGGCTACTGCCCTCTGTTCATCAAGTAGCAGAGCTGGGGTGGGCTATTCCCAAGTATCTTTGGCGCTACCTAAAGGACTTCACCTAAGGATCAGTGGCAAGCTCACTGAAGAGTGCCCGGTGGAAGCTGGAAAGTGTATACCCATCCTGTGGCATTGTGAGCATTAACCTGTTCCTCACTGAACAATGGCTGGTGGAAGCTGGGAGTGAGTAACCAGATAGCAAGGAAAACTTGCCACAAATTTGTGGCAACGTTAAATTGTAAGTCTTAACTTGCTGCACATTTTCACTGGCAAGTTGTACACTTGCAGAGCACTTTAAGCACAAGTTCTAGTTGACACGTTTCCAATTTGTAGCAAATTTGTATAGCAAGTCTCTAGCAAGAGCAAAGTTGCAGTGGTGAGTCCACAGGAAGAACTCTGCAAGTCTACAGCATGAAAATTCAGCCACAGTGACCCCTGTGGACTATTGCACAACATAACTGAACCAGAACTTGCAGCAGACTTGCAGAATGTTTGCAAAGAAAGTTGATCTGGAGTCATGCAATGCGGACTTGCTGCATTTGTGCAACAAACTTGTGAAGCCTGGCAAGTCTAGCAATAGCTTAGCAAGTCATTTTCAAACTGGGTAGCTATCCAGTAGCCGGAGAGAGCCTGGAGGAAGCTAGGAACTATGCAGTTGAGAACACAAGGGAAGGGGAGGCGCCTCTAAGTGCAGTATTAAAACAAATTTATTAAAAAGATCACTATACAAGCAACTCACATTTTATAGGATAAAAAACAGCATGTAGTGTGGTAAAATCCATGGAAGGAGTCCATCAGGTCGGTCACGGAAATCCCTGCTGCCTGCTGTGCATTCGGCTTTGTTGAAACACCGCTCGAGCCGGCCGCGGTGATGTTGGATTCCAAAGCGAGGCCTGGGACGCTGGTGGAGGGCAGGCGCGGAGCTGTGACGTCACTGGAATGCGACGCGTTTCATGAGCGTACGGGCTACGATGACACGGTAGCTGCGCTCTTTCATCAAGCTCTTGATGAAGCGCCTCCCCTTCCCTTGTGTTCTCTTCTGCAGATTCAGGAGCTTGGTTTCAGCTCTCCCTGGAAGGCAGCCCTCTGTGTGGACTTTTTCATATACCATTTTGCCTGTGTTTACATAGACTCTGTGGACTATATCAATTTTTATTCATCTTTCAGCCTGTCACTGACACAATGGTATCATGAGGTTTCCGTTTTTTGCGCCTTCACTTGCATAGGAACTATGCAGTTGTCCTGTGACATACAGATGTCTGGTGGAGCTAGGGAAGAGTTCAGCTGTACTTAGACATTGTGGGTCCTGACCTGAGCTCAAGATCCTGGTGTCTGTGTGCTGTTTGATTTTTGGGATGAAAAGAGCCAGTGGTAGCGCTTACTAAGACCGCTCTTACAGGGCCTCGGTTTTGGCCATTCTCCTTGGCCCCTGGCCTAAAGACTTTTCAAATAAAGCCTTGCCTAGTGAAGTGTGTCCTCCTACTATGCAGGGTTCCTGGAGTATCACACACTACCCTAATCCCTCTCCTGTTTAAAGTTCTTTAAGCGATAAATTATAAAAAGACAACCCATAGACTGCTTATTGAAGCCAGCAGTGAATGGACTGTTGCTTGAGTAATTGGTGGCCTCTGTACTGTTTAGGGAAGAATCAGTTAATACTAATCTCTGCTACAGGGGTAGCACTACATACACTTCGAGGCAGACTGTTTATTTCACAAAATTGGATTGGGAACAAGCCGACGTTTAGTCAATATGCAGGCTCATCCAGAACATTAGATTTTGTTTTCTTTGCAAATCCTTCTTTTATATATAGATATATATATATATATATATATATATATATATATATATATATATATATAATAAAATTAAAATAACATTATGCATGCAATAGCATTAAAATAATTTCAAATTTTACTTGTTTAGAAATAAAACGGTCATGTATGAGTTTTGCCTAGCTACTGCTTCTTGCAGAGTGTATCAAATATGTTCTTTTCATGTATATTTTTATTTTCTTTACATGTACTGTAGTACTATATTAGTATTCAAATTTACAAGGAGGAAAGTACTTTGAGCGGGCATTTTTTTCCCCAGTGAGTGAATTTGATACGGTTAGAAGAATTTTCGAAAATAAAATTACGTACTATTTTCTACAGAAACCCTGCTGTTTTGAAATGGTAAGGAATAGCTCCCTCTAGTGAAGTATGATGGTACTATACAGTATATCATTTGCAGGGACAAACAAACTGCATTGTTTAGTTTTGGTGGGACTGTATATGCATATTTAAAGTGGTAAATGTAGTTTGCTACTTTGCCCAGCTATTTTTAACTACTTTTAAAAAACTGAACAGGAAACTTAACCCAAGAACTAAAATTTGAATATATTGCAGCTTACCATTTTCTAGATGTAGTGGTTGCACAAGGTTTAATTTATCAGGCTAAGATTCCTACACATACCAATACAGGAAATGCCACCTATATTTTCTAGAAATGCAGTGTCTTGTCACTTACTGTGAGCTGGCACCAGCAGCCACGGCTCCCTCATTAAATACAGTAAAGGAGTGTAGCCACCCAGAGACAGGAAGTGTGTTATTTGCCAGGCTTCAAGGTGAAAAAAGTAAAAAAAATCCTAGGAATGAAAACGAATGCAGCCACCACATCTAAAGACTGAAAAGTTAAAATATATTACATTTTTATTTTAGTTTTATATATTCTTTAAGTCTTCCGAGGCAACCTTTTGATTTTTCACACATGTTCAAGTCTGCATTTTTTTGCTCAAATTTACTTTATATCCCACAAAAAGTATACATCTATTTTCTAAAAGCAGAGACGCTGGAGAATAAAATTATGGTAGTTGCAATGTTTTATGCCGCAGAATATCGATTAAGCACGTATTTTCCAGGAAAAAAATACAACAAATTTTAGTGCACACACAGTTTTACTGTATACCTATTTTTTTTTGTAAAATATAAAATATGTAGTTGTGTTGAATAAATAGATACATACTAGGGATTGGAATCATTCTAAATTTGCTGACTGTTATGCAGTGCAGTCATTTTTATCCAATTTGGGCTGTGAGATTGCCTTCCTTTTTAAATGATGCCTTTCCATTTCAAAACCTAGCTTCTACTGCATTCTGCACTCACAGCTTAGCAAAGACTGGGTTTCTTGTAAATTTCCATGGCAACTGCTTGCCAGCAGAAAGAATTGATAGCCTGCTGCCTGTCAATATCATTCTGAAGGAGGAGCAGCATTTATGTGTAGAGAATCTGACAGCTCGGCCATAGTCATTTGTAAATATCTAGAAGTCTGAATTCAGTCTTGTTTTATCTGACCCTTTGTATGTTTTCTCTCTTTTTTTGTTTCTTTTCCTTGCATGTTTTTTCTTTTGCTGGCAGTATGTCTCTTGTCTATCTGGATGAATCTCTTCCTTACTCAGTCCACCCCTTGCTTTAAACTGTCTGTACTAACTGTGCCCAGTTAAACCTGAGGTTATAAATGTAGGTCCTTTGTTGGCAACTCTTGCCGATGCATTGTTTCTTTTTGGACCCTGGCACTTTGCCTGGCACCCTTGAAAAGTCTCAAATTTGATTGGATTTTTTTTTGTCTCCTCTTAGCTGTTTTTCTGTCTTAGCTGTCTGTATCACTTGTCACTCAAGCTTCACTTTTTTTTTTCCATTCTGTGTCTTTGTAGTATTCTGTTGAGTAACTATGCTAGGTTCTTAAGGCCCCTTTCACACGGGCATTCCATATGTCCGTTTTTCAGCCGTCCGGTGGCGGCTGAAAAATGGACAGCAATGCATTCCTATGTGCAAACGGATGATCATCCGTTTACATCCACATCCTTCCATATCTTTTTTTTTAAATGGATCGAAATCCTATTTTTGTTCCGTTAAACGGAACGGAGGATAAACGGATGTAAACAGACAAACGGCCCATTTTTGCATCCATTTTTGCATTGGTTGTTAGGATTCGGCACCCACCGCCATCCTAACAACCAGAGACTTGTCAAGTAAGTAAAAAAAAAAAGCACATTGAATGCAGCTACGGGTGGGGAGACTATGTGTACTGCAGACAAGGAGGGGTGGAGAAAGATGGAGAGGAGCAGTACATACAGTGAGAGGGGCAGTGTGTTCAGACAGGCTCCCTCACTTGGCAGCGCTGAATTTAAATGTAATTGTCTGCTTTTTTTCTTTATAGCGCCGAAGAAGGAGCTGGTTTTCGGTCCCACCACTGAAATAAATAAAGTTGATGCCAATGGGTGACTTTGCCCCTTTGTGCAATTTAGTGGTGAGGCCAGATGACAGTAATTTTTAGGCCTAAAAACATTTAAAAAATGGCTCTGAGGCTCAAGTAATTAAGTAGATGTAAACTGATGGTAAACTGATGGTAAACTGATGGTAAACTGATGGGAACTGAGGAAAAACCGATGTAAACTGATGGTAAACTGATGGTAATTGAGGAAAAACTGATGTAAACTGATCCATTTTTTTCTTTGAAAAAACTTGACCAAATCGATAAAACAAACGCCTGTGTGAAAGGGGCCTATTGTCCAGTTTCGATTTAAAATTAGATCTATGGTCTTTTTTATTTTATAACATCAGCATTGTAATAACAGTACAAACAATAGTTATTTTTGGCAACCCAATATAATCTTACTTGAAAATTCTCCTTTAAAGTTGTTCTGCCTGACTGCTGTCCATCTCTTTTCACAACTTCCTGGATTCCCTGTGTTTCGTCAGGTTAGGCGACCCATCAGAATTTGTAACGGAAGTGACGTTCCGTCGCGGCCATCTTGGTACACCCCGCACTCGGCCACACTAAACCTAAAATGTGAAGTCCCCAAGCGGACATCTTTTTACACCCACGGAAGTCTTGCAGTTCACATTTATTTTTACCACTAAACTGAGCTTATATCGTGAAATACAGTATTTAGAAATCCATGACACAGTTTTTGTTGTTGAATTTATAAAGCAGCGGCAAGCCTGCTGATCTCACAAGTTTGCAGATCTAACAGAAGACCGCTGCTTTAAAAATTCAACATCAAAACAGTGTCATGGACTTTCTAAGAACTGTATTTTACTATATAAGCTCAGTTTAGTAGTAAAAATAAGTGTGAAATGCAAGACTTCAGTGGGTGTAAAAAGATGTCCCCTTGGCGACTTCAGACTGCAGGCTTACTGCGGCTGAGTGCGGGGTGTATCAAGATGGCTGTGACGGAACGCCATTTCCGTTACAAGTTTTGACGGGTCGCCTAATCTGACGGAACACCTGCATGCTTGTAGCTTCTCCTCTGCTGTTTTACTTAAATTTCTGAGGACTACATATCCCATGTTGGATTGGTCTGGAGACTGACACAAGTACTTAAAAATCACAAGGTGTCCATACTGTTGCTGTAAAGGCTATTCTTCGTGATTGTAAGTTGTTAATACATTTTTTTTTTACTGCAAAACTATTAGACTGGTCTGTAAGATTTGAAACAATGATCTAAAATTGCAAAAAGTGATGTCATAGGACATAGGTCCTTGTAGCCATGGACTGTTAAGAGATACCATTTTTATTCAGGGCAACAAAGAAGTAGCTTTTTATGAAAACTAATGTGATTTGGTAATGCCAGTGTATAAAATTTTCGCAATTGCCAAGTCTATCAGCCAATCTGCATTATAATTGGATGCAGTACACCCACTGACGCAGGCTATGGACATGTCAGAATGAAAGGGTATATGGGCAGCTGGCAACCTGTGCTGCTGACACATAAATGTATCCTTGCACATATGTTCTATGGTTTGGATTTTGATTATCATATGTACAAATTCAGAGACCTTTTCAAGCCCTTTTCAGTTCCCTTCTGGGTACCTTCGACACTCATCATCATTAGAAAGTCTCATGAAAAATATGTTACTTTTACTTTTACAATGCATTAACTTTTAGAAATGACCTCTGATGTACTTACAGATTCCAGTGATAAAATTACAATCCTTGTTTTTTGTCAACAAGTTTCTAGACAAAGTTAGACAATCGATACACACAAATTTCAATTGAAGAATCTGGGAAGTTCTGCAAGGGGGATGATTGAAAGTGATTGTAATTGTTATTAGCTCATTTCTTAAGTAGCCTCTTTATTGAGTGCAGTTCTTCACAGTGTTGAATTTTATTATACTGATTGTCTGTCTAATTTTATTACAGAAAGTGAGTGAGAAGGTTGGAGGGGCCGAAGGCACCAAGCTTGATGATGATTTTAAAGAAATGGAAAGAGTAAGTATAGTGATAATTTTTTTTTTATGTTCATCCTTTCTCAATAATATTTGTGTGTTTAATCTTTTCCTGTTTACAAAGAAAGGACATTGGGACTTTAAATGAAGCTTCTTACCACACACATGTAGATGCCATAGCACGTGCAGACGCCATAGCTTTGACAAGCTGTTGTTTTCAAGCATACTATCAAGATGCCCTCATATACCCATGAATCTACATTTGGTTTCACATTGGTATTAGCTACTTGTTGTCTGGGGATGATGACTTTGGGCCCCGTCAGTTGCTGGATTTCCTGCCACCTCAGACCCAGGACGGACAGTATTCTATGGTTCAGCTCTCGCGCATTCCACAGCTCGGTAGAATTCATACCCTTTAGCATCCTCCCCTGAGGAAGTGTTTTCACACGAAGCGCGCCGGCATCAAGGATGTAGCTATATGCGCTAATAGGACCCGTATCTGACATACCTTTTTATATGACATGTCAATGTTTTATTCATGATATAACTTGTTATGGGCTGCTCAGCCTTTTGTGTTCATATACACTATTTGGTTTTGATTTTAATCATGTATTGCTATGTGTCATTATATTAACATTATTCATGTATGTTACTTGGTTATGCTATGTTCTATGTACATGCTATTTGATTTATGACATCTATTACTCAATACCCATATGCAAAATTACTTGTTTAATTGCAATTTTTTACCCTAACCAGTCCACCGCTTCATTTAAAGTCCCAATGTCCTTTCTTTGTACCCAAATACGGGATGGAGGTACATCTCAGATGTAACCTCATTTAAAGTCCCACACGCCCTCTGGTGGGCGCCCCCTCCTTTTTGCTACTTTTCCTGTTTAGTTGCAACATAGGAATTTAGATGCTTTTTTACTTAAAGCGGCAGTAAACCCGTCGCTTTAACAATTCCAAAAAAAGTTACATTCCCGGCACGCGCCAAAAATGTAACTGTCACATTTGCTGATATTCTCAATCAAACTGTCATACCATCTAATGGCTGGGGTCATAAGTGATCACATGTGCAGCATCATAGCAGTTGAAGATTAAACAGAGGCCAAGATGGGATCATCCTTGGCTGAAAACGATAGGAGGGTTTACTTTCACTTTAAAGAGGACCTTCGCTCTGGAAGAAAAAAAGAAATACAGTAGCTGCTGACCTTTAATAAATATATACTTGTCTGTCCTCACCCAGGCTGAGGTTGCGGGCAGGAAGTGGTGGGGTGAAATAGGGCAGGTACCTGTCAGAAATGGGTACCTATCCCAAGAAAAAAAAAATCTCCAAAAGTAGAGAAGGTTGGATGAAGAGGAAAAGCTGAACTTCTTCTCTTTTTAGGTGAAGCTCAACAGCAAAATGTCATGCCGAAACATGACTGCAAGGTAGATCAATAGACATACATAGCAGGCACTACGCAGTCAACACATTTGTTTAGCTGCAGACTACTTAAGAGGGCTAGATGTATGTCATTCAGTTTAAGTCTCCACTCCGCTTTCTGCTGATTTCTCTGGTCTGACATTCTGACACTGCTCACCTCTGTGCCCCTACAAACTTCTTTCAACACTGCTCACTTCTGCACCCTTTGCCACCCTCGTCCAACACTGCACACCCCTGCATTCCCTGCCACCCTCTTCCAACACTTCTCACCTGTGTGTTGCCTAGACAAATTTGGAAACCTGAGCATTCACCGTTTGGCGAAACTGCTCCAAACTGGAACCAGAAACAAGAACAAAGTGTGTGATGGGCCCAAACCAAAGGAAGGACAATGTTGGAACAAACCATAGATTGGTAAAAGTGGCACAACATTGAGCAATAACATGCTTAATGGAATAGATGAATCTACAGATCGGTAATGCCCTACATCGTTACCCCATAAATGAATGATAAGAACGAAGGGACCTGAAACCAATTGGCTGAGACGTAACAGCTCAGGTAACACCAGCAACCAGCGAAGCCCATGAAATCTGATAATGAATTCTGCCAACTGCAAAAGAAAATTCAAGGTTCTCCAAACAATGTCAAAATGAGTTAACAATGATCCAAAGTAATGCTGGGGAGGAACATGAAATCAGAACATAAGGTGAGGACGGACATATAGCAAAAAATGAAATCTATCTACCTTCCTATCTACTTAAATGCCATATCTTTCATCCGAGTTACCACCAACTGAGTGTTTGTCCTCAGGGACAAATTTACTAATCCTAAAGATTAGTGCCAAAGCATGCCCAAGAAAAGGCAACTCGAAAAAAGAGAGCAATTCCTTGTAATGCCAGAGATGGGCGATGTGTTGGGAGTTATGGCCTCCTGCAGTAGTATAGCTTCTGGAAATGCTACGAGGTATAGTCACCAGTATACAATGAAGAGACATGCTGTAGCTCCCTGTAATGCCATTGCTGGGACATGTGTTGGGAGGTATATTGCCCCCCAGTAGTATAGATATAAGATATGCTGAGCGTTGTGCTGCTCTACCTTTGAATATATGTAAGATTTACCGGGAGGTGTAGTTCAGCAATATCAGTAGCAACAGGTACTCTTACTGACACAAGACGGCCTTGTTTCTGACAAGAGTATTCTCTCTTAGAGACTGCACCTGGGGTACAGAGAGATTTGAGCCTGTACCCTCTCCTCCTCTCTGGCATGCAATGCAGTGCAGCTAAGCATTACATCTTCCTAGCAGCCCTAATCAATAGTTAGATAGGCTCAATTTTAAGTCCCATCCTATTTTAAATAATAAATAAAAAGTAAAAGTCACTGTGCTTAGCTACAATATCTGTGACCAGCCAGCACAAAGTTTGTGATACCAAATTAGTAAAACATTAAAGGATAAGTTCACCTTTGTGAACATGTAACGTGTTTTTAGAGCGGATCATGTAACATGTTTGTTGAAAAGAACAGCATGGTTGCTAATAAACTGAAAATACTGTAGGCATCATACCTATCTATGCAGCAGGTGGCGCTGTAGTATTATAGTGTATAGTTCATCTATTCTATGACATAACAGGATGTATTGTCTATCTATGTTCAGTGCACTTGTTTGTTGTTCAGTTCCTGTTTCACGGTCATCATGCTGTAAGATATGTTATTTAATCCTCCATAAAAGCAAAGCTATTGCTGCAAACAAGAAGCTTCCAGCACACTATTTCAATACTCTGCACAACAATGTTCCCAATGCTGCAACCGCTGCCTGCTAATGCCCCCCCCCCCCCCCCCCCCCATGGCGGCAGTAAGAAGTTTCCTGTAGTAGCTGCCACTTTTTAAAATCACCGCATCTGTGTAAATTAACTAAAAGCCCCGACATCTTTTGCAGTTGACGGCGTGTAGTTCTCAATGAACTACCACGGCGTTGTAGAGCGCCGTGGTAGTTCATTGATTTATTCCTGTCAGTGTATCTACCTGCCCGTATGGGATGCACAGGTATATAGATATACTAACAGATCTGAAGGAGACCTGCATGGCACCAGCGATTTACTGATCACTGGTGCAATGCTTTACAGGCTCCAAAAGAAAACAAAAATAATGCACATTTTTTACCTGCAAAAAAAAACGTGCATTTATTATTTTTTTCTAAAAGGCGAACTTATCCGTTAAAGCAGAACCAAAGCTTTAGCAGTTTCAGAAAGCCATTACATCCTGGCACGCACCAGAGATGTAACTATCACATTGGTTGTTCTCTCAACCATAATGTCAAACCATCAAATGGATTGTGTCATAACTGATCACATGTGCAGCATCATGGCAGTTGAAGATCAAACAAAGGCCAAGATGGCAGCTTTCTTGGCTAAACATGATAGGAGGGTTTAGTTTCTGCTTTATTGTGTACAGTGCAGAAATTACAATTTAACCAAATAAAAAATCATCCTATATGAAAAAAGGCCTGAACATTTATGCCCCGTACACACGGTCGGATTTTCCGACGGAAAATGTATGATAGGACCTTCTTGTCGGAAATTCCGACCGTGTGTAGGCTCCATCACACAATTTCCATCGGATTTTCCGACACACAAAGTTTGAGAGCAGGATATAAAATTTTCCGACAACAAAATCCGTTGTCGGAAATTCCGATCGTGTGTACACAAATCCGACGGACAAAGTGCCACGCATGCTCAGAATAAATAAAGAGATGAAAGCTATTGGCCACTGCCCCGTTTATAGTCCCGACGTACGTGTTTTACGTCACCGCGTTTAGAACGATCGGATTTTCCGACAACTTTGTGTGACCATGTGTATGCAAGACAAGTTTGAGCCAACATCCGTCTGAAAAAATCCTAGGATTTTGTTGTCGGAATGTCCAAACAAAGTCCGACAGTGTGTACGGAGCAATATAAATAATTATCCCAAACAATTAGTACTGTGAAAAAAATGTGATCCAAACCATATAAAATGTATATCACACACACAATAAAAACACCAAAATAAGTGTCCATAATTTTGTAATGTTTTGAGACAATTCCCATAGTTTAAACCGGATGGTGAGGTACGGATCAAGAGGATTTACCACTTTGAGCAAATTTTGACCATGATATTAGAGTGGTCATTCAGATCTGGTAAGCAGCCTGTGTGCACGTTTGTGGGAGCATTCAAGCCACTGAAAGCTGGGCATTTTTTTATATTTACAAATTTGTGTGGACATTTTTATGGACACTTATGTGTGTGATATTCATGTATGGGACATTCATCGTTTGGATCACATTCTTTCACAGCACTAAATGTTTGGGATATTTGTTCAGGCTATTTTAAATTATAAAGTAGAGAGGAAATAGAGGGAAGATGGATCTCTCATGCAGGCCTGCCCTACAAATACCGGATTGGAAATCAACTCGATGTTGACAGTCATTTCCAGAACATGGGACACAGCAGTGACGGGACAACCAATTAAAAATCGGGACTGTTTCGGCAAATCCAGGACTGTTGGCAATTGTGAAACATGTGCCTCACTTTTGAGTTTTCTGTCTTTCGCATCCGTCCTTCATGCCTTTTTCTCCCCATTACTTCCTGCTGCTTAATATGCCAATTTTCAGTCTTTGTATGGGTACCTTTTATAACTTTGGAATCTGTTAACTAGTAAAGTAACTGCTGCGTACATGCTGTCATACAGCAATGCAACAGTGGTTTTTTTTCTCCATCTAGGCAAACATTTATTGCGTTCCTCTGATAGAATGACAGAAGAAAATTGCAGCTTTTATACTTTTAAATATAATAATGAAACCACAAAGGACTGAGTTAGTGATATGATGTGTGGCTTAATTATGGAGTACAAAGGATATCACAAACAGCTAGCCGAGAGGAAATGTAGGAAATTGTGATTTTAACAGTTTGCTTTGAGATTTTCTGAGATGTGTGATTCTTTATTTTTTCACAAGCCAGAAATATAATTATCCAGGCTACAATGTAGGTTCTGCAATCATCGGTTATATGTATCTTGCTTTTGTAAAAGAACTGTGCTTCTCCAAGGCAGTGTCAGTGCAGGTGCATCACAAGGCTGTGCCTTTTGTGCTTTTATATGTGGTAGTTAGCAGCCTCAGCCATTGTAATTCTGCCTTGTAGCATATCATTATCACTCCTGCTGTCTTTTTCTTACATCTTGTATGTTTAAACATAACATGCGTGGCAATCATAACATGCGTGGCTTTGTACCATGAATTGTGAATTCCTATGTTTAAAATTTTAATTACATACGACTCTAAATCACATTCTTTTTGCAAAGTTGCTGTATACATGGCAATAGTAGAAGTTTGATAAAGCTACTTTGACACATGGAAAGTCATTTACAAACATTTAGAGGGTAAAGGGTCCCTAGTACCATTTTTTTTTCATTAGCACCTAGTTCATGTCTTATGAATACTGCAAAAACAAGTATATAAACATTTTGCTTTTTAAGCTATCTGAAGGTTTTACATAAGTGTTTCTAGGCTTCACCACTGTGTGGCTTGCTATTGTTTCTTGCTCATCTGCCCCTAATATTTTATTGTAAAGAGCCCTACTTGCCTAAAGCCCTACTTTTATACCCTTTGTAGGTGTGCCAATCATCCCAGCATAGAAGCCTTGGGAAAACCAGTAGTAAGGATTGAGTCATACTTCTAGACGTGAATGTTTGGCATTATCATGTGAGTGGCTTAAAGTGTTTAGGTCTACCTTATGGAAATCTGGAGGAGAACGCAGACACAGGAAAATACAACCCCCAAATGAAAACAACCGTTACACAGGTTTAAAAAAATAATATCCAAAGTAAATATGGTATAATTGCCACTCACCGTTAAGGAATAAAATGGTTGATATTCGCAAAAACAAAGCAGTCAAAGTTTGGCCAAATCAAAACTAAAATTTTCTCAGCGCCACAAATTGTAAAGCTGCAAAAATAAGGTTTTATTGTGTGTTTAAATTTTTTTTTTGGGGGGGGGGGGGGGGCAGGGGGAGGGGTTGTTGATCGAAATGAGGGATGATGACATTGGGGTTACTATTATTAAGGAGCACCTGAACTGAGCCATGGCCAAATAAAAAGACAGAAGATAAAAAAATAATTCACTAGTGTTATCTTGAATCTTCCCACAACTGACCTTTTACCTGTTATTGACTTACCATGCCTTGCTCTGCACTGTGTCTGTGTGGTGGTGGTGATATAGGTAAAGGCAGAGCCATGGTTCTCCAAATCAAAGCTCCCCTCTGCTGACTGGTGATCAGATAACTGGTAGATTAATATTTAAAAAGCAGCAGAAGAGGTGCAGAAATGGCAGAAAGCCGCTACCCATCAGAATATGTCAGGGAAGTGATGTTCCAGCACAGCCATTTTGGTACACCCGCACTCGTCTGCAGTAAGGCTACAGTCAGAAGTGGCAAGTGGACATCTTTTCTACACAAACTGAAGTCTTCCACTTCACACTTGGTTTTAACCATAAACTGAGCTTATATAGTCAAATACAGAATACAACTGCTTTTAAAATTCCACATCAAAACAGTTTGACGGATTTCTAAATACTGTATTTCACTATATAAGCTCAGTTTACTGGCAAAAATAAGTGTGAAATGCAAGACTCCGGTGATTGTAAAAAGATGTCTGCCTGGCGACTTCAGATTGTAGGCTTACTGCGGACGAGTGCGGGTGTACCAAGATGGCCACGACAGAACGTCACTAAGGTTGCATTTTCTGATGGGTAGCGGCTTTCTGATCAGACAAGCACCTTTAGGGAGATCCTTGCACTGCAGCTTTCACTCCAGCAAAAAGAGTGAGCAGCACAGTGGTTGACATCACCAAATCTCTTAAGACTGGAAGTAACCATGCCTTCGAATTCAAAATGCAGATATACAGTTATGGGGCTCAAGGCACAGTAGCGCCTAGGCCTAGGAAGTGTACTACTATTCTGCAGAAGTAATCCACAATATTGGGTACTACTTGGGCAGAGTTAACATTTTCAGATGTTCCCTATAAAATAGCACATATTTTTTGAGTTCAGCTCTACTTTAAATGTGTCATTACTGTGTCAGGTGTTCTTAGAAAGTATAGCATAATCATTTAATTTCTAGCATGTTCTAAAATGAATAGGAAGTAAAACTGATGCAACTAGAGGGTAAGTAGAGAACAGTGGAAATATGTTTGTATTATTTTGTTTAAAAAGAAAAATGTGTTAACGGTTTCACATAAAAAACATTTTTATTATGGTCAGGGCTAAAAATCTGCATTTTTTTTTGAAAAAAAGAAGCAATAAGAACAGTGAGTTATCTCTATCATCTTTCTTTTGTATACAGTCAGCAGGTATAGAGTCACACCAGTAAAAACAACTAAAAGGCAGGCAGCCGTCTCTTTTAGATGACCCGTAGTGCTCTGGGAATCCATTTTAAAGGATGAAATGTCTATTTAATGTTTATTTTAAAAATAAGGTTGTATACAGATAGTAAATAACAGATGTAGAAAAGATTTCAGAAATACAACTAACCCCAGAAACATATTTTTTTCTATATACCGTATATACTTGAGTATAAGCCGACCCGAATATAAGCTGAGGCACCTCATTTTACCACAAAAAACTGGGAAAGCTTATTGACTCGAGTATAAGCCTAGGGTGAGAAATGCGCAGCTACTGTAAGTGGAAAAGAGGGTCAACAATGCCTATTTGCAGCCTCGCTGTGCCCATTTGCATGCCTCACTGTTCCCATTTGCAGCCTTAGGTCCCCCGAACTTCAAACTCGGTAGTTAAGGCTTCCTAGATGCCTCCTAGCTGCAGCCAAAATTTGGGGTCTCTGGACCCAAAGGGTCCCGAAATGACATGCTGCAGGTGGACACAGTTGACCGACTTTGGGGCCCCGTATCTCAGGGCCACTTGGTCATTTGGTCCCCAAATTTGGTGTGCAAATCCAGTGGAACTAGCACTACAATATATCCAGCTGGAGTTCCTAGCGCCAAGTGGCCCCAAGATACGGGCCCCAAATTCAGTTCGGAAAAAAATGTCATTCTCTGCTGCAGAAAAGTGCTTGACTCGAGTATAAGCCAAGGGGGGCATTTTCAGCACAAAAAAATGTGCTGAAAAACTCAGATTATGCTCGAGTATATACGGTATGTTAATTTGTGAGCTTTTTCATTAGAGCCATTTGACTGATTCATCACAATCACTTTGACTGACTAAAAAACATCTAGAAAAAATTGTCTTTTAAACTGTGCCATCTATTTTTACTAATGAACAAATTTTTATATTTTACTTTTTTTTTTTTTTTAGAAAGTTGACGTGACCAGTAGAGCAGTCCTTGAAATAATGACAAAGTCCGTAGAATATCTCCAGCCTAATCCAGGTAGTAATAGTTGAATTTAAACTGATCTTAAAACTGTGAATGGACAATGATGCGGAAAGAAGTGAATTTATTACAGCTTACCTTATATTATCATTTAAACAGTGATTACTATCCTAATGTCTGTTTCTTGATGTTCAGCTTCTCGAGCAAAACTCAATATGATCAACACAATGTCAAAGATCCGTGGACAAGAAAAAGGGCCTGGATATCCTCAAGCTGAAGCCTTGTTAGCAGAAGCCATGTTCAAGTATGGCAGAGAAATTGGTGATGAATCAAACTTTGGTAATTTTGTTTTTGTCTCTTATTATAACCAAGTAAGCTTCTTATGTCCCTTCCAATGTGACTTGAATATTTGGAATGCTGAAGGTTGTTATTTTTGTATTTGGAACATAGTGCAAACTCTATTATCATTGGTGGTTAGGAACGTGACCAAAAACTGATAGCTTGTCAGGACTGTTGTTCAGGTTTTGTGCAATGCTTATTACATCAGTCCTGCATATAAAACAATACTATTTACTGTACTGAGATGACATTGCTTCATTTAGCTTTTCAAACATTTAACCTGTTATAAAAATGAATTACAATCCTCTTTAAAACACAGATGCATTAAAGCCCCAGTTGAGCAGTGCTATAGAGACAGTTTTTTTCTCTTAAGCCTCATGTATCAATGTGCCAGGACAATTTGATGCATGAGATCAATGGACTTTCTTTTCTATTTCATAACCTCTCTGTAGCACTGTATTCTCCTTTTTGATAAACTGCAAAAGGCTTCCAGAAATGCAATACAATGTATGTAAATGAGAATGCTAATAACCCTGTATGTAGATTCAAACAGTCTTTCTAGGATGCCCTGAATGGCAGGAGTAGAGGCTTCAAGCACAATCTGGAAGAATTATTTTATTGTCACTTTATTTATTCAACATTTGCTTGTAAGTCAAAGCAGTGAAATAATCTCAACCAGTTTGTAGCTCTTAAAAACACTTCAGTAAGAAAAATGAATAGAAATGTTCTCTGATTTCAACAGCCTTGTTCAGCAATGGCTTCACAGAGGTACTCTGAGGCTAGGCAGTGGGATAATGACGCTAACAGTTTGATTTATTCCAGGATTCATTTTTAGATACAAACCAAATATGTTAATTTAAAAGAAGTTCAGGAATATATAAAAATCTTCTCAGCCTCATTACCCCCCCCCAATACTGTGGCAACTCCCCACTCCTCACTTAGCATGTACAATTGCTGTGGCCTCCCGAGTCCAACCTCTTGCTCTTGTAGTATAGGCACATCTAATCAAGTCCAAGGGACATTATATCCCAGAGAGGGCAGTGGTACTAAATTGTTACTAGCTGGGCTGTAGACCTTGTGGGTGGTCGCAACCATTGGAGGAGGTAAGCACAGAGCTGCAGAGACTAACACAACGGTAGGGTGCAAACTTGTGGATTTTTACTTATTCCCGAACGTGCCCCTTAATCCCGTTTCATGGTGAAAAGAAGTCTTCTTATATGATTGAATGTTTAAAACAAAGTTGAGGCTAGATGGAATATATGCTGATTTATTTTTTTTTTAATTAACTTGCAGGTCCAGCTCTTGTTGACGTAGGAGAAGCTATGAGGGAGCTTTCTGATATCAAAGACTCATTAGACATTGATGTTAAGCAGAATTTCATAGATCCACTGCAAAATCTGCATGATAAAGATTTAAAGGAAATACAGGTAAAAGAAAAAAAAACATTTTTAAAACCAGGTGGAATGTATTCTATATAGGAGGTTGAAGGCCCCAGCTGCTTTTTTTTTTAATAAACTAAAGGTTGTTACAACCTTGATGTTCAGTAATATGTAACAAGCAATCTCAGATTCATTCTATTTTTGCATCTGGTATCCATTTTTGTGCTGTTTGCATGTAATTTAACCCATGGCAACAAGTAAAAAGGTGACAAATATAATGGCTTTCTCCACACTGGTCAGCGATAACTAAAAGCAAATTACAACCGTCACTTAGCCACTAAAACATTGTTCTAAAGACAGCAGAGCTGTTGTCATGTCAGATTTTTTATAACACTTTTTTAGTTTAATTTTAGTAAAAAAAAAATGTATAGTTAAATGATAGCTATCAGCTGGATAGATTAAAATGACAGCCTTTCAATACTCTGTTCTGTCAAGCATGGCATGGAACAGGTACTGAAATCTCTCATGATTGATATACATCAGGGGTAATAAAACCATTATTTTAATAGCAACAATACCCTACTGACATAGAAAACCTACACAGACTAACATAACTGTATCCCAAGTAGATAAATAGCCAGGTAATAATACAACCCCTTTGCTCAGACCCTACGAACTGGTTTGAACTTCTATAAAAGCACAGAAGAGAATTTACCAAGCATATGGCAACTAATAGTCAAACTAAGATGGCTATTGCTAAGCCCAGGAGCAACACTGTAAATTACAAACGCTTGAAGATAATACACATGCCCCACTCCCTGTTACACTTGCCAGATAAAAAATAATATGGTGATAAACTGTAGAATAAGGACCTCCAGATTGCTTTGGAATCGGTCTTTCTACATTATATAGCTAAATGACTCTTTAGGGAGAGGTTTATTTCCATTTTATTGCATTACCTTCTTAGATGTTATCATGCACTGCTGTATGCAATTAATTTGCATAATGAACTCTGGGGCTAAATATGTGCTGTGAATTCTTACGTGTATACTGTGCGTTTTAAAAAACGTAGTATTAGTATTGTCTTTTTTTCAGCACCACTTAAAGAAGCTGGAGGGGAGGCGTCTGGACTTTGATTACAAGAAGAAACGACAAGGCAAGATCACAGATGATGAGATTCGTCAGGCTTTAGAGAAATTTGATGAGTCCAAAGAAATTGCAGAATCCAGCATGTTTAACCTTTTGGAGATGGATGTAAGGAATTAGTTACCTTTTGTATAAACTAGAATTTCTCTCTTATAAGCTTTATGTGGCAGTTGAATTCATTTAGTACTGGTACAATGCATGATCAGCCGGTGAGTTGCAAAAGAAACGCAACTGAGTAGAAAGCAAAGATATAACGCGTTTGGCACTGATTTGTACTGTTGCACAGTGCTCATGTTTTACATCAAGCACAAAAAAGGATTAAAAATGACTTTCTGTAAAATTTTTAGTGTTCGCTTTAAATATGTACCTGCTGAAAATGCATTGAAGTTTACTTTTTCTTTTTCAATCATTTTTATTTGTTCGCAGTAAACAAGAGTACAAACATTTGCATGGATCAGAGGACATAAAAAACAGTAAATTGCAATATATGTTATATCTTAGAGCATTTATAGTATATGTGTCAATCAGCTCGTATAATGTACAGTATACTGTATTCAGTGTTGCCCACCTCTTCTGATAACCCACTGCCCTGCCCTGGTATCTTATTTGCCACCACCCCACTCCATCATAGACCTCGCTTTTGGTTTCCTTGATCTGTTGCTTTGGATACGAGCACGTGGTCTCCCCTATGTGACAGTGCTTGGGGATGAGTGACCAACAGGCCCCCACACCTGTTGCATGGGAGGGAATGGGTCAGTGACATCAACCCAGTTTAGCTCCAATGCCAACTGACAATGGAGCTTATTCAGTATGGATTCTTACAGTGGGGAGGTGGGAACATGAATCAGTGGTTAGGACTTGCTTGGGGGGGGGGGGGGGCTGAAGCCATTGGGGGGCTCTGTCATGTTGCCCAAAATCGACCAGAGTCCATTTAAAGCAACCCTGTCATTTGTTTTTACATGTACCAAAACTCATACACTGTAAATCCTTACCTTTCCTACTGCCACTGTACACCCCTCTGTTCTAAAGGCATGGTCCCCCAAAGTTCTCCATGATATTCACCCTTTTGGGAATGTCAATTTCCTGGGTCCCTGTCAGAGCTTCACTTGTTCCTCCTGCTAACCTCACGTCACTACTGTATTCTGCAGTGATGTGGAGGTCAGTGAGGAGCTGAAGATATCAACACTCCTGAAAGTGTAGATTTTTCCAGTGGACTGTTCCTCAGTGTTTGGCAGCATGGGCACTAGGAAAGGGAACTATCTATACTCTTATACGCCATGTACACTTGGCTGTCAGTTACCATGGCTGTGTGAAAACGCAAAACGCAGCAAAATCCGTTTCTGTACTTTCCTGCGGCCGGCAGTCAAAATGTTTCTATCCTGAACGCAAATCTTCCGCGTTCAGGAGAGGGAGGTTGAACCTCACCTAACCGCAGCAGCTTCTAAACTCTAGAGTGCTAAAAATGTCCTCTCTATCTAAAACTTCTGGTTGCTTGGTTTTCATGCTGATCGAGTGGCTTTAGTCATTTTTTAGTCACTTATGCTGAAAATGCTTGTAGATCACAACTTGGGGGAGGGGGGCTAAATTCACTCCAGTTGTATATGCATAAAGCACTACTGCAAGTTCCTTAAAGGATAAGTTCACCATTCATAACATGTTACGCCCATATTCTCCTCCCCACTAGCTGTCACAATTTTAAAAAAATGTGGCCGAGCAGGGCTTCACCCGCCCAGCCGCATCACTTATTGACAGGGCTCTGTGCATGGAAAACTACAAGGTTCGGCAGCCTTTGCTGCTGTCGGCTTGTTGATTTCAATGAACTACCACGGCGCTGTGGAGCATCGTGGTAGTTCATTCATGCTCCCTGTCAGATTGTATCTGCTTACCCGTATGGGATATGTGGGCAAGCAGATACACTCGCAGATCTGCTGGAGACCTGCATGGCACCAGCAATCTGCTGATCGCTGGTGCAATGCTTTACAGGCTCCAAAAAATAAAAAATAAATAAATGTACATTTTTTTACCTGCAAAAAAATGTGCATTTATTATTTTTTTTTTTCAAAAAGTGAACTTGTCCTTTAAGACCCAGCTAAATTACGTGCTAACCAAAAGATGCTGGACTGAAAGTCTTCAGACTGCAGTGTCACATAAATAAAAACCTACACTCCCTTTTGTAGTAACTCCTGGAGTTTTCTTTTTTGTTTTTTTTTGTTTTAGATACATGTAAAGGACATTTTAATAACAGAACAAGCACTTGAAGCACAGAATGGCGGTTATTTACTAAAGGCAAATCCACTTTGCACTACAAGTGCAAAGTGTACTTGAAATTGCACTGAAAGTGCACTTGGAAGTGCAGTCACTGTAGATCCGAGGGGGACATGCAAGGAAAATAAAAAACAGCATTTTAGCTTGCACATGATTGGATAATAAAATCAGCAGAGCTTCCCCTCATTTCAGATCTACCCCTCGGATTTACAGCGACTGCACTTCCAAGTGCACTTTCAGTGCCATTTGAAGTGCACTTTGCACTTGTAGTGCAAAGTGGATTTGCCTTTAGTAAATAACCCTCAATGATTCACTGGTCTGCCTGTTTCCTTGACTTGTTCATAATAATTAATCTACTAAACGTTTGAGATTGCTACTATAAGAAACGCAGACCTTTTGCTAATGCAATACTGTGCTATTGTCTATAAAACCACAGCCATTTCTGTAGTTCAATACATCTCACTGTGTTGACATTATGATTGATTGTAGATTTCAGGAGAATCAAAATCATAACTCATAATCTGTTGCTGGAAAAATGGATGAAATGCAAGATAAAAGTTTGTATTCCAGCAGAACATAGCATTACAAAGCTGCCACATGCTTAACTATATTGACTCCATTACGATACATTTTTGTATCTGTGCATGTTTGTTTAGTAGTGTATATATGTTAGAATTCAGGTAAGGTTGCTTTTGAATAAAATGTTAACAAAAAATAAAAATACTTGGGGCTCTTTCACACCTTTGCAATGAAAAATGCACATCCATTTTTCACAAAGCAAATAATGCATTTTTAGTACATTGCATTAAAATATGAAACAACACAAGATACATTTTGCTGCATTTTATGTATTTCCTTTCATTTTCATAATTTCCTATCTCCATATTGTGGGTTGTGCCTAGTGGTTTGAGGTGTTTGCTTTTCTGCAGTCTCTTTTTATTTTTGGTGAGTAATTTTGAGATACATTCTACTATTCTCATCCAGCCCTTTATAAGTGTCTTTAGAAGAGTCATAGACCTCTGGATGTTTCTTCACAAAGCTTAGCAAATATACAGTGGGGATCGAAAGTTTGGGCACCCCAGGTAAAAAATGTGTATTAATGTGCATAACGAAGCCAAGGAAAGATGGAAAAATATCTAAATGGCATCAAATTACAGATTAGACATTCTTATAATATCTCAAAAAAAGTTAGATTTTATTTCCATCATTTACACTTTCAAAATTACAGAAAACAAAAAAATGGCGTCTGCAAAAGTTTGGGCACCCTGCAGAGTTAATATCTTGTACTGCCCCCTTTGGCAAGTATCACAGCTTGTAAACGCTTTTTGTAGCCAGCCAAGAGTCTTTCAATTCTTGTTTGAGGTATCTTTGCCCATTCTTCCTTACAAAAGTCTTCCAGTTCTTTGAGATTTCTGGGCTGTCTGTCACGCACTGCTCTTTTAAGGTCTAGCCATATATTTTCAATAATGTTGAGGTCAGGAGATTGTGAAGGTCATGGCAAAACCTTCAGTTTACGCCTCTTGATGTAATCCCCCGTGGATTTTGAGGTGTGTTTAGGATCATTATCCATTTGTAGAAGCCATCCTGTCTTTAACTTCAGCTTTTTCACAGATGGCATCAAGTTACCATCCAAAATTTGCTGAAATTTTATTGAATCCATTTTTCCTTCTACTTGTGAAATGTTCCCTGTGCCACTGGCTGCAATACAACCCCAAAGCATGATTGATCCACCCCCATGCTTAACAGTTGGACAGAGGTTCTTTTCATTAAATTTTGTGACCTTTCTTCTCCAAATGTACCTTTGCTCATTCCGGCCAAAAAGTTCTATTTTAACCTCATCGGTCCACAGAACTTGTTTCCAAAATGCCTCAGGCTTGTCTATATGTTCATTTGCAAAGTTCAAACTCTGATTTTTGTGGTGAGGATGTAGAAGAGGTTTTCTTCTGATGACTCTTCCATGAAGACCATATTTGTACAAGTATCTCTTTATAGTGGAATAGTGTACCACAACTCCAGTGTCTGCCAGATCTTTCTGGAGGGATCGTGCAGTCAAACGTGGGTTTTGAATTGCTTTTCTCACAATCCTGCGAGCTGTTCTGTCTGATATTTTTCTTGGTCTTCCAGATCTTGCTTTAACTTCCACTGTTCCTGATGACTGCCATTTCTTAATTACATTCCGAACAGAGTATATTGACATCTGAACACGCTTTGCTATCTTCTTATAGCCTTCTCCAGCTTTGTGAGCGTCAACTCTTTTCAGTTTCAGTTTTCTAGACAACTGCTTAGAAGAACCCATGGTGCTGATTGTTGGGGCAAGGTCAGATGAGTCTGGCCATTTAAAACCTTTGAGATTGACATCACCTGGTCTTCCCAGACGATGATTGAGAACAATCCATGACACTGGCAGGTCTCAGCTTTGCAAAGGGGGCAGTGCATGCTATAAATTCTGCAGGGTGCCCAAACTTTTGCAGACGCCATTTTTTTGTTTTCTGTAATTTTGAAAGTGTAAATGATGGAAATAAAATCTAACTTTTTTGACATATTATAAGAATGTCTAATCTGTAATTTGATGCCATTTGGAGATTTTTCCATCTTTCCTTGGCTTCGTTATGCACATTAATACACATTTTTACCTGGGGTGCCAAAACTTTCGATCCCCACTGTATATATTGTCCTCCCTCTGCTTGGCTGCTCACTGCCCCTCTCCAACTATCTTTATCCTGGCTCATCTTTGCTGCTCTCATCTCCTCTCTGCACACCAGATTAGGGTAAATAATTTCCCTTTTGTAGACATATGGAAAATATGGACATGTTAACTGAAAATCGCACTATATAAAATGCAATTTACATTTTAATGTATTTTCAGTGCTTTTCCTATGCGTTACCATTGACTATATTATCACTTGTGTTTTTGCAAAATCGTACAAAGGATGCAGCAAGCAGAAATTTTCTAAACGCAACACACTTTTCTCTAACACAACACACTGAAGTGAAAAGCTTCATAAATAATGGTAAATATTTTTCATGCACTTTTAGGGCACTGAAGTATCACATGCGGTAAAGTGCACATAAAACATGATGGTATGAATGAGCCGCTATACTGTATAAAACATTTTTTTTTTTTTAAAGGACATTCCAATAATAGCTAAATATATTTATCTTTCATAATATGAGACACTTTAAAAAAAATTCTGTTTTAGCTGAATAAATGAATAAATACATTTTTTTTTTTTTTTTTACTTTTATTCTTTCAGATTGAACAAGTGAGCCAGCTTTCTGCTCTTGTACAATCACAACTGGAATATCATAAGCAAGCAGTACAGATTTTACAGCAAGTCACTTCGAAACTGGAACAGAGGTAAATATAGTAATAGAAGAACTGAATTGGTAACCTCTTCTGAAGAAAATGGTACTAATCCCAATGCACTCCGTATACAGGTAGTGACCATGGCTTTTTGTTGAAGCTCTGACATATGCCTTGCATCTCACAATGAAATATTCTGAACTGTAGACAGCTGGGTGCAGTGCGCTGTGAGGGGGTCTCATTACTGCACTGACTGTAGTTGGTAATTGCGTACTGTGCACAGTGGGGACACCTGGAATGTTTAGAAGATAAAAAGGGTAAATGAATGCTGCTGAAGAGTCATTCTCTGTTTGTCCTGGTACAGAAAGTTTTGGGAAAGCCAACTTTTTACAGTGGGGAAATACTGTTGGGAAACAACTGTCTAAGGGCTGGTTCACACTGGGACTCACACAGGAATGCGCTGTGTGTTCCTGTGTGATTCACATGTAGTTCTGGGTTGTACAATTTCAGCCCATTCAATTTGAATAGGCTGAAATTGCACCAAAAGTAGAGCATGCACTACTTTTGGAAACTCACTCCAATCAGATCGCATGGTACTTCTGTACCATGCGATCCGGTGTGGGCAAACGCACTGAATTTGTGAGCTGTATTTGGGGTGTCAATAACTTAACTCCTCTACACCGAGAACTAAGTGATTAAAGACCACTGATCACTCAGTTCCCGGTCTTTGGTGAGTGGGGGGTGTCAATAACGTAGCCACTTGCCAACCGTGCTATAGACAAATGACGGCTACAGCGCTGATGGCTAGTTCTGGGAGTCTTATGACGGCCTCCCGTGATCACACCCATTGCACGCCCGCTGCTAGGGCATGGGTGGCACGCTTTGTGATTAGTGTCCAGAAGACACTGCTGATCACAGACCTGGGTAAACAGCCAATCAGCAGCTCTTTACCACGTGATAAGCTGTGTCCAATCACAGCTGATCATGGATGTCAACAGAAGCCGGTTAACGGCACTCCTTTCCTCATGCTGACATATATGAGGAGAAGTGAGCCAATAACCGGCTTCTCTAAAAGGGACATGTACACATGTACACATCATCAGTGTCACCCATCAGTTATGCCTACCACTGTCCATCAGTGCTGCTATCAGTGCAGCCTCATCAGCGCACATCAGTGAAGGAAAAACATTTCCAGTTTCCAAAATTATATAACAAACTATGAAAGTGTTTGTTTTTTTTGGGGTTTTTTTTCAAAATTTTTAGTCTTTTTTTCTTCTATATAGCAAAAAATAAAGACTGTGATAGCAGATTAAACCCAATGGGACACTGATTGAAATAAAAACAGAAGATTTATCCATTCTCCATGCTGTCTAAAACAAGGTAAAGTTTTAGCTATAGATACACATTAATAGAGAAGTGTGGGTTTTGGGGAAAAAACCATCCCCCATACTCAGATGGATGCAGGATTGATCCAATGCTGCATCGGTCCCCCACTGCCTCTACACTGAGAACTGAGCGATCAAAGACCACTGATCGATCACTTCCTGGTCTTCAGTGATTAGAGAGCCATGACTGTCAGTCACCGGCTCTCTGCTCTGCCTGTCCAGCGCTCACTGGAGTGCTAAGCTGCGGGGGAGGGGAGCGGGGAGGGGAGCGGCTGTCTCAGGCTCTTGGGGGCATGCTGAAAGGCTAAGCCTGCTGCCTGTCAGGCATCTAGGTGGATTCCAACCAGGGGAGGGCTGGCAGCCTTAGGCCTGGGGAGCAAGTCAAGTCAAGTGGCCCATAGAACCGAAGGATCAGGAAAACAGCCTAAGGTTTTCCACGAGCACAAAGGTGGGGTGGGCAAGGAGGACAATGTGGCCCTCCAGGGCCCGTGGGGTACTTGTACCACCATGGCCTCCAGGAACTAGCGCAAGCAAGTCCCTGCATGAATCCCTCAGAGCTGAGGACCCCCTGAGATCTAAGGATGTGACCCCCCCCAACTAGTGATGGACTGCAAGTCCCAGCATGAACCCCTGAGATCTAAGGATGTGTTGCACGGGTTCATGCTGTGCCCTGTAGTCTTCACTAGTTGGGAGGGTGACACATCCTCAGCTCTGAGGGGTTCATGCTGTGACCTGTAGTCCTTCACTAGTTGAAGGGCTGGGGGAACACATCCTCAGCTCTGAGGGGTTTTATCTGGGACAGTGGGACCTGTAGTCCTTCACTAGTTGGGGGGGGGGGGGGCAGGTGTGACACATCCTGAGCTCTGAGGGGTTCATGCTGGGACCTGTAGTCCTTCACTTTTGGGGTGTCACATCCTCACATCCCCAAAAGTAAAGGACTACAAGTCCCAGCATGAACCCCAGCTGAGATTTAAGGATGTGATCTCCTCCTCTGCTGCCAGCTCATGCTCCCATGAGACACATGCTCCACATTACACATATGTTCTAATTCATTCACTGCTCCCAACCTCACCTCAGGCAGCTTGACTTTGGAGAGGTGCTTCTGGCACAGTCAGTCAGTGACAATTCTCTTCCCTCAGGCAGGCTCCGAGGTGCATGCCACTGCACAGGTGAAGATGGAAGGAGGAGGTGGGTGGAGCCAAACAGTAATAAGCATGGAGGAGGCGGAAGATCCTCCTCCGCTCTGAATGCTGGGGCCTCAGTCTCGCTTTCCTCCTCAGGACTGTGACATCACTGGTTGCTAGACGCCAGGCGATCCTAGCAACCACTGCAGAGGATAGAGGCCAGCAGTGGAACAAATGCGTCTTGGCCGGCCGGGTCACTCTGTAAGTAAAGCTATGCCACACAGAGAGACACCGCTCCACATTTCCCTACACAGCGAGAGACTCCACTCCACATTTCCCTGCATAGCGAGGGACACCGCTCCACATTTCCCTGCACAGAGACAGACCCCGCTCCACATTTCCCTGCACAGCGAGAGAGACACCGCTCCACATTTCCCTGCACAGAGAGAGACCCTGCTGCACATTTCCCTGCACAGAGAGAGACCCCGCTACACATTTCCCTGCACAGAGAGAGACCCCGCTCCACATTTCCCTGCACAGAGAGAGACACCGCTCCACGTTTCTCTGCACAGAGAGAGACACCGCTCCACGTTTCTCTGCACAGAGAGAGACACCGCTCCACGTTTCCCTGCACAGAGAGAGACACCGCTCCACGTTTCCCTGCACAGAGAGAGACACCGCTCCACGTTTCTCTGCACAGAGAGAGACACCGCTCCACGTTTCTCTGCACAGAGAGAGACACCGCTCCACGTTTCCCTGCACAGAGAGAGACACCGCTCCACGTTTCCCTGCACAGAGAGAGACAACGCTCCACATTTCCCTGCACAGAGAGAGACACCGCTGTCCATTAAAAGCGCCTGGGCGCGCCCCCTCTCTCCAGGTCACTCCCTGTATGGTTAAGGGGATAGATTCATGCACAGCATGAATCTATCCATGGCCGCTGCAACCACCCTCTATTCGGCCGTCCAGCCCCTTTTAGACGCCAGGCGCCTGAATTACTTCAGCGGGGGGGTTTTTTCTTTGAAGCACCTGATTAGAGCCAGAGGCTCTAATAGGCTTCAAAATGGGGTGGACACGGACCGCAGAGCATTGTGCTCGGAGCCCACCCAGATGTGTTAGAAAAGCAAATGAAAATGTGCTTTTCTAACACTGAACCGCCTCTCTGCCAATCAGGAAGCCTGATTGGCTAAAATGACAGGTGCTCCTATTGGACGTCTATCAGGAGGAAAAGCATTGAGGAAGCATGGAGGACACAGGAGCCATTGCCTGTCACACAGCTCACCACTGTCACCCGCTGCCTGACCCGCCACCAAGATGGGGTAAGTGCCAGTCAGACAGCGGGCAGGGGCGGGGTGCTGGTTAAATGCCGCTGGGGGGTCACAGTGGCTGCATTTGATGGGCACAGTGAGGCTGCAATTGATGGGCACAGTGAACCTGCATTTGGTGGGCACAGTGGCTGCATTTGATGGGGTTTTTTTTAGAATTTTTCAGTTTGTTTGAGAAGTTTGTTTGAGCACCAGCCGCCACTGACAGAGAGAGACACCAGAGCATGGATTACTTTTCAGCGGAGTGGCAGTGCCTGCTGCAAGTGTGTACAAGCCTTTTGGGCACACACTGGTGTTCTTTTGTACACAGTTTTCCTTAGCCGCAGTTCCATAGGCTTCTTTTAGGTTGTGTGTTTTTGCTGCAGCTGGCAGCCCATCAGTCTTTTTACGGGGAATCAAAGTGGCCCGGGGGGCAATTGCATCCCTGCCCCCCGGCCCAGCCCGCCCCTCATTCCAACATTAAAGTCAGGATCCCTCCAGAGTCTTGACCAGCTGAGTACAGGTCACAGGAGTGCATAACGAAGTGCACTCCTGTGACCTACAGGAGAAGAACAGCCAAAAGAGCTTTGGACCTACTTCTCCTTTTAATGCCTCACCTGGCCTACAACTACCATAGTTGTAAACACCTGAAAATTATTTCCAGGCATAGTTTAGTGAAGCAGTCTATCTAGGCTAGTACTAAATCATACCATGATCTGTTTAATATTTTTTTTTGTCTTTTTCAACAAACGGTCAAGCACTTGTACATTTTGCAGCACAGTAAAAGCACATCTTCTATGAGAATCATAGATTGCTTTAAGAATAAGAAATGTAAAGTAGTAAGTGTATAGCTAGGAATAACAGTGTAAATTAGCTGTAAAATAATGTCTGGCAACAAAAGTGAGTACACCCCTAAGTGAAAATGTCCAAACTGGGCCCAAAGTGTCAATATTTTATGTGGCCACCATTATTTTCCAGCACGGCCTTAACCCTCTTGGGCATGGAGGTCACCAGAGCTTCACAGGTTGCCACTGGAAACAAACTTGGGGGGTGCTGCTATAAGACCGCAAATAGAACAAAATAGATTATAGCGCACGCATTCAAAAATCACATTTAAATCCGGCAAGGCTATTTAAAACACCGGAACATATTCAAAAATATGGGGATTTGGTTACACCATATGGCCATATAGTGCTAAGCCCACTACTGCGTCAAAGTACCCCATTATCAGTGGGTCCTACACTATTCATAGAATGAAAGGTCTGTTTTGAGTGGAACCTGTCCTGTTAAACTGCTGTATGGTCTTGGCCACCATGCTGCAGCACAGTTTCAGGGTCATGGCAATCATTTTAAAGCCTAGGCCATCTTTATGTAGAGCAACAATTCTTTTTTTCAGATCCTCAGAGAGTTCTTTGCCAAGAGGTGCCATGTTGAACTTCCAATGACCAGTATGAGAGAGTGAGAGCGATAACACCACATTTAACACACCTGGTCCCCATTCACACCTAAGACCTTGTAACACTAACGAGTCACATGACACTGGGGGGGGGGGCTAATTGGGCCCAATTTGGACATTTTCACTTAGGGGTGTACTCACTTTTGTTGCCAGCGGTTTAGACATTAATGGCTGTGTGTTGAGTTATTTTGAGGGGAAAGAAAATGTCATTTCTTCAGTGTTGTCACATGAAAAGATATAAAAAAATATTTACAAAAATGTGAGGGGTGTACTCACTTTTGTGAGATACTGTATTAGATGTAGATGCTGCCTAAGTGGCCCACCTTGTTTGGACTGTACTTGGCAATTTTGCTGATCACAGTACATAGTACATAGTATCTAGTAGGATCGGCTCCTTTTGAGATGTTTTGCAGGATACAAGTCTTCATGGCCATGCACAAGTGCATTGCTGCTGATATGATCCAATGAATCCTAAGAGCTATAAATGAAGGGGTGTTGTGGTTGTGCTGAGTCCAGACTGATGCAGACAATGCTCAGAAAGGCTCTTTACCAGATGTCTTCACCAGCCCTAAGGGACTCCTATTACATTAGTAGCCTTAGGAGAATAGGTATCCACAAATCAATTAAGAGATGGTGACTACAGTGTTAAAGTGTTTAAAAAATTCTTAACATTGAACACCTGTTGATTCTGACTAAGATCTAGTACTGTCTTGTATTCTGTAAACGTTGCCCTGTTATCTGAAGGAGTCCTATCTTCCTGCCCAAGGATAGTTTTGTGAGCAAAGGATGCTCTCATGTTAAGGAGACTAGTAAAGGAGAAGGTGTTCTGTAATCCTAACACACTTCTTCTCCTAGGGTGACAACACTGCTACTCCATGAATGCAGTAAGATGCATTAGCATTGTGAACTTTAGGGCAGGAAATATGTCACTGGTAGGACCAGGTGGCAATAAAGGAAACAAAGCTTGAAAAGGGAAACAAATGCAACCAACACATATAAGGGGGGATGGTAAACTGCAAAATATAACATATCTTAATTGTACAGTACAGGACACAGACCTTCATTCATAGACCATAGGTTATGCTGCTACTTTTGGGTGACTGGACACTAGCAAATGTTTTGCTGAAAATGTGCCCCATGTAACCCCACCCACTGTTTTTTGCTAGTGTCCTTAGGTAATAGACCTCTTCTTGAAGAAGTTTCCAAATCATTCCTTATTTTTCTTCACTGCTCTGATTGTCACTTAAAGGCTCAGAAGGCAAGGCAGATCCCAAGATAATGTTTTTCGTGATCCCTGTGAAACAGTGGTTTTAATCCAGCTAATTGGCTTCATGTAGCCTTTACTCCCGGGATGTGTTTGTATTGCAAGACACAGTCTAACTCAGCAAGTTTTTAATAATGACTTAAGTATACAACACCTATAATCTCTCTTTTTTGATTAGTATGTCTTCTGTGTCCTGCTGTTCATTTATTCCTCATTTTAGCATCATCATACTATTTTGACTTTGGGCCATCTTTCTCCGAGAGTCTACAGTGCATATGTGTGTGGGAGTGTGTGCGTAGGGGTAGAAGACAGCTGTTCTGCTATAACTGCATTAGTAGCAAAGATACTCAGTTTCTGTTTCGAAAAATAAGATGTACAATAGCATTCTGATAATCACTTACCTATACATATATTTTTTTCTAGCTTACTTGTGCATATCCATTTTAAGCAACAAATATATAAATATATATTTTTAACATCTCTGGTAATCCTAAAATGTAATGTTTTCTTTGTAGCTTAGCCTCATATTTTAGTCTTCTTAAAAAACAGCTTAACCACTTAAGGACCGAGCCTCTTTCTGTGATTTGTTGTTAAAAACAGGTTTTGCGCTAGAAAATTACTAGAAAATAAAGAACCCCCAAACATTATACATTTATTTTTCGAACACCCTAGAGAATAAAACGGCGGTCATTGCAATACTTGTCACATACTCTGTCACACCGTATTTGTGCAGCGGTCTTACAAGCACACTTTTTTGTGGGAAAAATACACTTTTTTTGAATTAAAAAATAAGACAACATTAAAGTTAGCCCAATTTTTTTTTTATATTGTGAAAGATAATGTTACGCCGAGTAAATTGATAACCAATATGTCATGCTTCAAAATTGCGCCCGCTTGTGGAATAATGGCGACAAACTTTTACCCTTAAAAATCTCCATAGGCAACGTTTAAAAAATTCTACAGGTTGTACGTTTAAAAAAATTTTCTTATTTATTTTACCTTTTATTTTTTATTTTTACACTGTTCTTTTAAAAAAAAAAAGTGTCACTTTTTTCCTATTACAAGGAATGTAAACATCCCTTGTAATAGAAAAAAAGCATGACAGGACCTCCTTAAATATGAGATCTGGGATCAAAAAGACCTCAAATCTCATCTCATTGCACTAAAATGCAATAAAAAAAAAATAAAATAAAATTTTTTCATTTGAAAAAATAAAAATAAAAAAATGGCTATGGGCGTAAGTGACGTTTTGACGTCGCTTCCGCATTGCAATGGTATAGAGACTGCTTCGGTAAGCATTGGAGGGCACCGGAGAGCAGTGGGGGGGCCCTCTCCCACCGCCGATAGAAGTGACCTCGCGGCGATTCCGCTGCAGTCACCACTATTAGCGGAAGCCGGACTGCCCGCTGAAGAAGAGGATACCTGAGTTATGGTAGCTAGCTGCTGCCATAACAACGATATTCCTCTTCAAAGTTAGGACCTATATAGGCATGCGGCAGTCCGGAAGTGGTTAATAAAGAGGTACAGAGGCTCAGATAGACTAGATAGACTAGATTGTGTTAATTATAGTTCAGTAGATTGTTAGCAATGCAACATTACTTAGGGAATTCTGTGGACTTCAACATGTGCAGTCATGTTGAAACAGGAAGGGTCCATCCTCAAACTGTTCCCACAAAGTTTGGAGCATAAAATTGTCCAAAATGTCTTGGTATGTTGACGACTTAAGAGTTCCCTTCACTGGAACTAAGGGGCCAAGCCAAACCCCTGCAAAGCAACCCCACACCATAATCCCCCCTCCACCAAATGATTTGAACCAGTGCACAAAGCAAGGTCCATAAAGACATGGATGAGTGAGTTTGGGGTGGAGGAACTTGACTGGCCTGCACAAAGTCCTGACCTCAACCCAATAGAACACCTTTATTATGAATTTGAGCGGAGACGTTTCTGGAAGAATGGTCAAACGTTCCCATAGACACACTCCTAAACCTTGTGGACAGCCTTCTCAGAAAAGTTGAAGCTGTTATAGCTGCAAAGGGTGGGCCAACTCGATATTGAACCCTATGGACTAAGACTA
Source organism: Lithobates clamitans (assembly GCA_037952925.1). Classification (NCBI taxonomy): domain Eukaryota; kingdom Metazoa; phylum Chordata; class Amphibia; order Anura; family Ranidae; genus Lithobates; species Lithobates clamitans. The sequence goes on from JBBGZY010000318.1 coordinate 1,483,782, forward strand.
GGATGCCATTACAGTTTGTGCGTGTAAAGGCAAGCACCCCAATACTTTTGGTAATATAGTGTATGCAATTGGAGATGTAAAATTTCAGTAATGGAATATTGTAAAACACTTATGTTGAGTCTGTACAGGGCCGGTGCTACCACTAGGCAAACTAGGCAGCCGCCTAGGGCGCCCGGCTGCCTAGGGCGCCCGGCCACTGGTGTTCCTACTCTCTTCTCTCAGCAGCAAGCAACTAAGCCTCAGCAGTTAGCCGTTGCTCCGTTCACACATATTGTCAGAGGCGCAGCAGCGGTGGAGGACTGTGTCTGTGTCCCAACTCCCAAATGAATGGAAGCAAACATTCATTGATGGGCAATGGTAGGCTGCATTGATGGGCGCTGGTGAGGCTGCATTTGATGGGCGCTGGTGAGGCTGCATTTGATGGGCGCTGGTGGGGCTGCATTTGATGGGCGCTGGTATGGCTGCATTGATGGCTGCTGGTAAAGCTGCATTGATGGCCGCTGGTAGGCTGCATTTGATGGGTGCTGGTGAGGCTGCATTTGATGGGCGCTGGTGAGGCTGCATTTGATGGGCGCTGGTAAGGCTGCATTTGATGGGCGCTGGTGAGGCTGCATTTGATGGGCGCTGGTGAGGCTGCAATTGATGGGTGCTGGTGAGGCTGCATTTGATGGGTGCAGGTGAGGCTGCATTGATGGGCGCTGGTAGGCTGCATTGATGGGTGCTGGTAGGCTGTATTGATAGGCGCTGGTGAGGCTGCATTTGATAAGTGATGGTGAGGCTGCATTTGATGGGCGCTGGTTAGGCTGCATTGATGGGCGCTGGTAGGCTGCATTAATGGGTGCTGGTGAGGCTGCATTTGATGGACGCTTCATTAAAAAGGTGGGGTTTACATGAGCAGGGAAAAGGGGGTGAAGTCAGGGGTGGAGCCAAGGGGGAAGGCAAATTGCGGTTTCGCCTAGGATGTCAAAAATCCTTTTACCAGCCCTGAGTCTGTCAAGTATTCAAAATTTGTTTTAAAGGTTGTTGAATGATCCTATACAGTGTGAGATGAAGGAAGAATTAAAACTTTACAACTGTGTGTACCATCTGTACCAATGATAGGCAAACACTTTACAAATGTATTCGCATTTTAAAGTACATTTCAAGGTTCCTGTGTGGCAATCTAAACCAGTCACAAATCCAGTTATGTGATGGATAAGACACTGCAGCTCAAAGTGGGAGAGTTTCAACGGTGGCAATGTTTTTAATCCAGAAAGCAGTGGACAGTGTTAGATGTGTCCCACTGCTGATTCACAAGCTACAGGCTTGTGAATCAGCAAAGACAATCCTGATGGACACACACCATGCAACATTTTCTCATTCCACTGTAGTGGAAGCAGGAAGAGCCTGCATGAGAGTGGCCGCTCTGCTCTGAATTCAGGAGCAGGACAGCATCATTGCCACCGCTTCACAGGAAGCTCCATGAGGTGAACTTCATTTCAGGATCAACAGGTATTTGGGAAACTTTGCATGGGGACTAAGGAAAACTTTAAGTGCCCGATGGGCATACACTGAAGTATTGGATTAAATATTTTATTTTAAAGCAAGGTCCTGTTTCTATTTTTTGCAAAATGTAATAAGAAGATTTAAAGGTAAACTATAATGGTTTGGGTCATAAAAAATTATAATTGTAATTGTTTTTATATTGCAAACATAAAAGGGGGTCAGTGCTAAAGAAAAGAAATGGGCAGCTTGCAATAGGTAAAAATACAGTACTTAAACAAACCAACAACAAAACAAAACAAACAAAAAAACATAATGCAGCGCCTCAAAATATTGAATATGACAAACTTAAAGCATGTGCTATCAACACAGAATTCATAATGTGCAAAAAGCATCCACAATATTCACAAATGATAATGAAAATAAACCCATGTAAATAAAGTCCAATGCAAAAGAGTCCAAAATATGTGACAAATATGACCACAAAGAAAGTGTCTTCCATCAGCTAATGAAAATCCTCTCCACCATGTGTGAGCAACAGAACTAAAATGCACTCACCGACATTAAAGCTGTCAGAGGAAAGCAGCAAAATGTGCGTTTGTGTCAACAGGATCCTTCACGCTGGTCAACCAGCTCTAGTCTCGCAATGGGGACACCCCACAGTACCGCTTCTCACCACTGGGACAGTCAGATGGTTTGCTTATTATTGTCTGGGGAGAAAACACTCACCACACGGAGCCACAAGCAGGGGACCACATATAGTGTAGTATACTTATTAAAAAGTATAGATTCCACATTAAAAAGTAGAAGGCCTCATCCAAATGCAAGTAAAAGGATTGTCATGATAAATAAAACAGTGCGCTTACAAAGGGGGGTACTGGTTCCAAACATTGAAGTGGTGGCGAGACGTCAGCGTCTAGCTCCTGCTCCAATGCGTTTCATGCAAATGCATGTCTTTACATTAATCTTCTTTTGTATTTAATAAGGTTTATTCAGAATATGTGAAGTGTTCTAAGTTAGAAACAGAAATGTTGAAGTCAGATATTTCATTTATATGTATAGTAGTGTGCAAATGTTTTTGGCAGGTGTGAAAAAATAATGTAAAGTAAGAGTGCTTTTAAAAATATATATTTTACTTGTTTATTTTTATCACTTTAAAAAATGTAGAGTGAGCAAACAGAAGAAAAATCTACAGCAAATCAATATTTCAAAAACTTTTGGCTTCAAAACAGCATCAGTTCTTTTAGAAACACTTGCACACAGTTTTTGAAGGAAATCAGCAAAAGTCAGCAATTTGTTTACATTTTGAATGCATTTTCAAATTTGTTTTCAAATTAGAATATTTCAAACTAAATTTCACTTTGTTGCATTTTGTTTTCGATTCATTTAAATTTCTTCCTCCTGTGATTTTTTCCAAATTTCGATTCAGGTCGAAATGAACCCCACATATCTAGAGAGGAGATTGAGCAACTGCTCACTTTCTGTCTTTCTATTTATTATGGTCAAAACTACAAAGATACATTTGAACACTTTCACATCCCTGTGCTTTATAGAACTCTACAGCTCAAGCTAAAATTCCTAAACCGTTGAATAATTTATGAGCAGTAATTCCACTCTCATCAGCTGACAGTCTAAAATTTTCATCAGACCAACCACAACCTCATAGGCTGCTTCTACTGTGTTGTCTCTTTAGCTAACTCACAGTTTAGCAGGAAGCTTTTGCCATGTATTAAATGTTTATTGTATTTTAGTTTAGTAGATAAATATTGTATATACGGTATACAGTGATAAAAAAAAGTGAGGGAGGGTTATTCTTCCTTTTTTTTTTATCTGTGTCCCATTGGGGAAATTTCTTTTCACTTCCTGTTTTATTGTCAAAACAGGAAGTGACAGGAAATCCCTCTAAGATGAGTCACCAGGGTCATCAGAGCTTGTGGCCTCATTGGATGAATTCTCTTCTACTCTTTTTCTGCTGACAGCACAAAATTTGGGATTCTCTTATCAATTCCACGCTCAGTGATAACCGAAACAGGATATATATATATAGAGAGGATGAACCTCGCTATCGGAGGACAGACAGTAACAACCTGACAGGTGTTCCAATCCCTCTCCACTCTAAGACCCCTTTCACACAGGCTTTCTGATCAGGTCCGCCTGATTGGACACTCCATTCAGCCCTATGGAGCGGCAGATGTCATCGGTGACATGTCCCCTGACACCTGCCTCTATCCAATCCTATCCATCAAATCCAGACAAATGGTGACCCTATTTTCCATCCGTCTGGAGGATCGGATTGCATCAAAACAGATAGGTGGTCCGTTTTCATCCAATCTCCCAATAGAGGAGAGCGGGACAGATCCGTCTCAGCACAGTGAGCGGAGACGGACCTGTCATCCGCCTGCTCAACGGGTATCAGCGGATTGATCCCCCGCTAAGCAAGTGGAATCCGTCATACGGACAAGCCCATGTGAAAGGACTAAAAAACTGTTTTGCCTTTATTTTCTAATATATTTTGTATTTTTATAATAAATTTCTATTGTTGCTTTACCTTTATTATAAATGGCTATTCAATAGTTTCACCTTCTTCCCTGGCAAAATAAAAACACATGCACAATAACTATTTATTTTCATTCTACAAAAATTAGTAATTAAAATACCTTAATTTCTCACAAATTTTACATTTTGCAGAATCAGAGATGCTTCAAACCAACCAAGGAGAGAATATCAGCCTAAGCCTCGAATGAGTTTGGAACTTGCTTTGCCCACTGACAACACTCAACATAATGGAGGAATCTCTCTTGCTTCTACTCCAAAACCATCTGGTAGGAACACACATTCATGACAACATTCATTACAACTGGAGTAAAGAAAATTAGAACAGAAATGGATTTACTCCTAATAGGAGCTAATTAGATGGGGTTATTATGGTGGTGAGCAGCGTTGGCTTTTTGCCTTGTAATAGCTTTTTTCACGTGCCTTTTGGTGAACTCTTAACAGAATTTGATATGGTTTTCGTTTGGCAGTGGTTTATCTCATCATTTATCCATTAAGTCAAGCTTTGTGGAGCATCCATGGTTATATTTGCCCCATAGATGGCTTCTACTATCTCAGCTGTGGATTTGTTCACTTCCTGCAGGGGTGCTGTTAGCCTCTATTGTGTGGTTGCAACTCTTAATGTCCTCCTTACCCAATTACTGAACTTTGATGCAATGCCTTTTTTAGTCATGGTTGTGCCATAATAATGGATTTAGCAGGGCGATGCAGAGTGTTGTCGCTCCTGACAGCACAGGAAGCTTAAAGTGTTTGTTAACCCCAAAAAAATAAAAAAATACACATCCTGGTCCCTTAAAGCAGATTAAACAGCACAGTGCTTGTGCTGTGTAATCTGCCCCCTCTAAACTGTAAAAAAAACCTCCCTGATCCTGCCACTTCCTGTATGCTCTCTCTATACTGACCACGATAACCAGGGCTACTCAGCCCTGACCACCGTGGTCAGAGTGCTTCCCTCCATCATACGCTGCCCTGCTTTCTGATCTCCTCTCTCTCCCCCTCACCCCCTCCTTCCTGCCTGTCAGCTCCCTCTCTGTGACTGTGACTGTGTTCGCTCCCCCCGCGCCGCTATTAATAAGTATGTAAGTATGTAATTATTAAGATGTAAATCCTTTCTAAAAACAAGTGTTGTAAATGGCTATTTAGAGCTGTCTTCAGGCTGGTCACGTTACTCTCGGCCGCTTTACAGCTCCGAGACAGGGCATCTGTGGGAGGAGCCGAGTGGCCACGTGATGTCCCTGGCTGATGTCAGAGGGAGATCACACTCCCTCCTGCAGCAGCCATGTATCGGAGCTGAAAAGCAGCCGCGAGTCACGTTACCGGCCTGAAGACAGCTCTAAATAGCTATTTACAACGCTCGTTTTTAGAAAGGATTTACACAGTGTGTGGAATGCCAGCCTCGAATAGAGCGGCTGGCAGTTTTTAATAAATAGGCTTAACAAACACTTTAAGCTTAAAGGAGAAGTCCAGCCTGAGCTTGTTTGGCTGGGCTTCTCCTATGGGTCAAAGGAGTGCAATTCGTTTTGCACTCCTGTGACCCATTTTTAGCAGAGAGCGTTCTGAAGTCCGCTCTCTGCTGATGTCACTTGAATCAGTCCAGGCACCGCGTCATCACGACAATAAAGTCTGGATCCGCCAGGTGCCTGGACTGATGCCTGTCTCAGCGAGTCGCTGAGAGCCTGAGACGGCTGCTCCCCACCCCTCCACAGCTCCACGCTCCAGTGAGCAAGGAGGAGCAGAAAGGAGAGCTGATGATTGACAGTCAGCGGCTCTCCACTCGGGGATCTTTTGAGAACCGAGCCATCCGAACCAAGCCATCGGCAATGTTCGATGGCTTAGTTCTCAGTGCAGAGAAGGTGGTGGACCGCTGCAGCCACCTAGGTAACTATGATGGGGCAAAAAAAAAACTTACTTCTCTTTTAAGTCTTCAGAATGTGTCTAATATATTTACTTCACATGGTCATCAGCTCCATCTTGAGGCCATAGTGTGGTATATTCCTGAAATACCTTAATGAAGAAAATATTGCATTATGATAACTAGATGGAGCGGTAATTTATAAAAAATATACACATTAGACACATTATGGGATTATTTGTGATGGGTGTACAAAAGCTGAGATGTTTGCACAACCATTTTTTTATAAATTGACCTCTTAATGTGAAAAAAGGTTACTCACCCTTGCTCTATCCAAACTGAAAAATGGCACTGCGTTACTTTAACTGACCATTGCGCGGTCATGCGACACTGTACCCAAATAAAATGTATATCTCTTTTTCCCCCACAAATAGTGCTTTCTTTTGGTGGTATTTGATCACCTCTGCAGTTTTTATTTTTTGTACTATAAGCAAAAAAAGGCTGACAGTTTTGAAAAAAAAAAACAACTTTCTGCTATAAAACACATCCAATAAAAAAAAAAATATAAAAAATCTGATACATATTTTTGGTAAAAAAAATCCCAATAACCGCATATTGATTGGTTTGCACAAAAGTTATAGCGTCTACAATCTAGTGCTAAGCAAAGAAAACTGTCATTTCCTGTTTATGACAGTGCCTTTAATGGCCATGGACAAACACTTACTGGATAGGCATGGCTTAGCCTTGAATTTGGGCTCCATTATCAAAGTGTACCTGATTTTAGAAAGGCACACAAAAGTTTTCTAGTTTTAAAAAGGCAAAAGCCATTCGTAGTATCTGCTGTAAAGCAGGGCCCATCATTTTAAAAGTTTATCATGGCTGACCGATTCGCTATAATGTATTGAATGTAAAACATCTCAAAAGAATACAGCAATTCTAAATAGACTTGCGTAGTCTACTTGAGTTGTGGAGTTTGCATTAAGAAAAGCCCAGTTTGCATTCTAGGCAAACTTTGTAAACCTTGTTTAGTATGTAACCTCCTCATATTATTTTCAGTAGTCTATTATGGTACTAATATCTTCTGATTGTTTTATCTGGTGCAGGTGCTGCCATGGATCAGCCATGTTGTCGGTCCCTCTATGACTTTGACCCAGAAAACGAAGGAGAACTTGGCTTCAAAGAAGGTGACATCATTACTCTCACCAATCAAATTGATGAAAATTGGTATGAGGGGATGCTTCATGGCCAGTCGGGCTTCTTCCCCATCAACTATGTTGATATCCTTGTTCCACTACCCCACTAAGATGTCTGACATTAACCACAATTCAATTGTACCACTGCTTTTAAATGCTGCTTTCTCCAGATCATCGGTACAAGCGCAGTGGTTTAAACCCCATTACATTCCATGATCATTTCTATTTTTTCTTTACTCCTTTTTTTTTGTTAATATGTGTCCCTTTTTCAGCTGTTGTATTTCTTTTTACCAGAGTCCTAGAGTCCTTTATAATAAATGCAGGAATAACATGTACTTGTTTGGCAACCTTCCTTCCACATGGATACAGTTCACAGTAGTCTTAACATGCCCAACTGTTATTGTGTTATTTTTTTATTATTTTTCTCTTACTGTGTGTTTCCAGAAATAAATGTTTACAATGAAAAAAGTGCTGGGACCACAAGGGAAACGTGTTTTTGCCTCAGTCTTGTAATTACAATGGAGTACATTCTGTGATGTTGTGGAAAAGAAACACTAGATTATTGTAGATTTCCTTTTAACTGTGCATAGAAGCTGGGCCAAATAAAATATTTCCTATAAAATATGATTGTCGTATCATATGTTACAAAAACGGAGTGATTTGCTTTTTTCTGATCTTTGTAACATTTGGCATAGATGGGTTACTGGGTGGAAGAGTGGTTAAAGGATGGCAATTTTTATTCCCTTTAACATTACTGTCATTCTTTGGTTTAACAAAATTATGTAACATTGAACAAAAATGACAGTGTGACATAATTTTACATTTACAGGTCAGATGACTTTCTTAGGCCTAATAGTGTTTATTAAAATATCATTTTGTCCTGGCTTTTAGCTGTTCAATTGCAGACGAGGCACCCAGAGTTGCATATATGATTTCCTTAATAGGTTATGTATATAGAGCTGTTCCCACATACAAAATACAATCCCTGTTAATCGACACAGTCAGTGTTATTTTGAAGGGCAAAGTCTAATTCATTCTGGATGTTATATTATTTACCATGATTATACACTGTTATGTATACCAATGTTTTCAAATTTTGAAATCTCCATTTTTTATTCTATTGCTTTTAATTTCTTTATATGTACATATTAAAATACGACCTGGCTGTCAAACTAAAGGAGCACATGCAGGTGTACAGCACAATAATCTTGAACATAAAGCATCCATCATGTAAAATCTTTTTGTAGTTTGGCTAATTTGATTCTAGAAATATCAGTATTTTTTTTTAAATATAGGAATAGGAGTGATGTCACGAGGCTGTTGCAAAGAAGGACCAGGAGAGATAGAGAACGCATATAAAGTAGTTAGTGAACTTGGCTGATGGCACCTGGTTTAAAGCAACTAGACTCCAAATTGTAAATGCAGCCCTGCAAGTATTGCAGTTGTTGATACTTTTGTTCCCTGGCACTTTTGTGCATGAAGCTGAAGGCAAAGCAACAAATTACATTTTTAAACTGCTTTGTCTTTTATATAGGCTGGAAACTTGCATGTAGCATTACAAAATTATTTATTTTAGGTAAAAAAATGCCATATTTGAATTTCCAACATCACTAAAAGTATGTATTGCTGAGTTTCCGCTTTGTTTAAAATTGTACTGTATGTCAGAAATGGCTACAAAGGTGTTTAGTAGAGGCTGTAAATGAAAAAAAAAAATTGCATCTTATTCAGTTTATTGATGTCCACAGTGTTGTATGAATTTCACAAAGCTATGGCTTCATTCTGAATGCTGCTGTGTAAAGAAATGCATAATTAGCTATAGAGATTACAAATCTCTTTGGGAAGTGCAGGACCTTCACTTTTTGACCAGGGTATAGATAAACTGCCATAAACCCTGGAACATTACTAGAGCCCATCACATTTGTCTGTATGTTTGCAAACATGTAAAATAACCCATTGGGGTGCATAAAATTGTTTATAAACACATCAAATTATCATATTTGCAGTGATGCAATGAGAAGGACACAGGCAAGTCAATAATGACCCTAATGCAGCAGTGCTATAGCCCGTGTCGATGTTATTTCTATCTACAATGCCAAGCCACTGCTGCAGATCTTATTCCTAAACTAAAACTGCAGCAAGGCACAAACCCTCCTAACATACAAAAGAACACAACTGTGAATTCTAGCGTTCAAAATTCTGAACATATTACGGAATGTAGTTGTATTTGTATTCAGAGAAATCTGTGGTTCAAAAATGTTATATTACTGCCTATAAAATAAATATTGTATATCTATATGTTTAGTGTACCAATAAGGTAATATACCTAGTGTGAGCTGGTCTATTCACAAGATGCAAACATATTCATTATTTGAGTCAAATTTGTACCAACTTTAAAGATGCATTATGAAATTTATAACTGTAAAACGACTCTCAGTGGTGAATAATTCAGGAAAGCCTGTTTAATTTTCTTGAATATTTCCATGCAGATCTATATGATTGGTGGACAAACATGCAGTTCAGAAATCCAGGCAATGTTGCTTATTGAATTGTAGGATTCTCTGCAGGCTAGACAAATCTACAGTAATTTCTTAAAATAAAAAAAAAAAAAACCTAGGCTGACTTGCTTGATTGGTGATTTGATTTACTAATCGCTACCAGAATTTCCAAGATTCTAACAATTTTTTGCTAATTGCAATTGAGCCTGGTTTATTATGACAATTTTGTAATGTAAAATTACAATAAATATTACAGAACGTCTGTCCATACTATCAAAACCTGCATTTTTTATGATAACCACTTAAGGACCTTTGACAGCATTTATGATGTGATGTTTGGCTATTTAATAACAACATCTGCGCTACTAATGTTAGGTCCAGAACATGATCATCATTTATCATTGTTACACCATCCTGAATGGAAGATGGAAGGGTGTTATTGTGTCACACGCCTTGCTATTTGTAGTTGGTCAACTTGACATGTTCTGTAAATCTGAAGATGTTTTGCAATCTATTTAAGCAGCCTCTTCATTCTTATCAGTGTCAGGAAGATACCCCAGCATTTTGAGCCACACAGGTGACCTTAATCCAATCAAAATGTTGGGAAGATGTTTATTGTCCAAGATCATGATGGGAGATGGGAAAGTTTGTTAAACCACCCTGTTCTGTGACCGGTGTTAATTGTTTAAGTCACATCGCTGAAGGCGTGAATTGTTGTCAAATTGTTGATAGTGACACTAACATATTCTAATTCTCCAAATATAATCCATGCACATCCACTACTTAATGACCCTGTAAATTGGCTATTTGGCCAAGTGGCTATGTTCCTAAATATAGTGGGACCATGGAGAATGAACATTGCCACCCTCAAACAGAAAGACAGATCTCAGAAGCCAGAAAAAGGAATTTGGAGATTTTTGAGTTAATATATACTTGAATAAATTGTTTTCCAAGTTGAATGTGACTTTAAAACATATCCCTAAAGATAGCGATAATGTCACAGATTGTGACATCGCCAAAGCCCCCTACCCCTGTTAACAATGGTTGTTCCAGTTTGACATAGATGGCTTCTTTCACACCTCTTGCAAACTAGTACTGTGGGGTTTGTTTACTAAAACTGGAGAGTGAAAAATCTGGTGCAGCTCTGCATAGAAGCCAATTGGCGCACAGGATTTTTTGTCAAGTTGACAAAGCTGAAGTTAGGCAGGCCATACACTGAGCAAATTTCAAGAAATTTGTTTGACTCCCCCATCAACAGAGACAGTGTTGATGCGTTAATACCTCCTGCCGGGCCATTGTCTTCCCCTGGCGGAGGGGGCGGGCAGGGGAAGCCGTCCACATCTGGAGAAGACAGTAATTATATAGGCCGCAAGGGGTAATCACAAAAAAATCCAGCAAGCTCGTTCTACCCAAGTTAATTGATCGATCAACTAGGTACATTCAACCTGCCCACTAACTGTTTGAATCTCGGCTGGTTCAGCAAATTCGATCTGTGTATGGCTGGCCTTAGAAGATAATTGGCTAAAATGCACAGCTACATCAGATTTTGCACCCTCCAGTTTTAATAAATCAACCCCAGTGTCCAAAATGTGCACCTCGCTGTCCTCGCAAAAAATAAAAAATGTGTATTTTTTAAATATTTTTTGGTTTTCTGTTTTTAAATAAAAGGTTTAACAGAAAAATATAAAATCCAACAACACATTGATAGAACAATGAAACCTCGAAAGTCATCACAACAACATGTGCACATTAATTCACACTCACTCACTTCCCCTCAACTCTCCTAGTTCACTGAGCAAAATAAAAGGGGGTTGCAGGGGGGAGCAGTACTGCAATTTTCCTTACAATGTGATTAAGGGCCCATTCACACTAGAATGCAGTGCGGGAGAGACACATTCCTGTGTGGCTTCCCATACTGCATTCTGATTGCACAGCCCTTGCGATCTGCTGTGGGGGTCAGTTCAAAGTTAATACCCCAAAAGCAGCTTGCAACTGCAGTGTGTTTGCCTGCACCAGCCCTTTACAGCTGGCATGTTACAAAAGTACCGTGCAATGTGGTTGCCATGCGTTTCAAAAAGTAGTGCATGCACTTCTTTTGGTGCGGTGTGATTTCAGTCTATTCCAAATCATGCTGCACAGAACTGCATGTGAATTGCACAGGAACTGCACTGCATTCCTGTGCGATTCACATGCAGTTCCTAGTGTGAATGGGCCCTAAGAGTTTATCAATACTTTTTTGCCCATAATTTCCTTATAAGATACAATAAAAAAAAAATCTATTGCTTGGAGTGGAGTATCAGGTGGGGTCTTTTGTCGTATTGAACAATATTTGTTTAAGTTTAGAATTTTTTTTTCGGAAGCAGGCTCTGCTGTTTTATTTAATTTTTTTTAGTAGATCATTGCTAGCTCTAATTTCTGTTGCTGGTGGAGTGTATTTAGGGGTCAGTCCTCCCTAGTAGGCATACCTCAGGGGTTTTGGGACCAGGAAAATTAATTTTAGACAACAGAAGATTGTGAACTTGAGTCCAATATGGGGGTAAATGTGAACACGTTCAAAATAGGTGTAAAATGATAGCTAGAGATGCAGTACAACACTGACAGGCAGGATTAAAGAGACGGTCCATGTAGTGTAATTTTTTGGGACATGTAATATGGTTGATGAATGCATTTGAGTTTATCCGCAGTACTTATTAGTTCCATCAACTAGACTACTTTCAACATCAACCCATGAGTCCTCACCTGTGATAATTTGGAATGCACCATGTCAAAAGGACTACTGTTTTGGGTGTGTAGAGGCAAAACTAGTAGCTGTTGGTTTGGACATATTTTGATCATACAGGAGACTTTCCAATCAAGTTTTAAGTAATTGCATGTTAATAGTTCTGAAATGTACAGAAACTGCATGTGTAAAGAATGATATTTGAACATTGCTGTACAGATGGGAAGGATTAGTGATACCTTTGCTGGATCACCAGTTGGAATCAGGGTGACCATTTAGTTCTTGTTGTCTAGAGCTGCTCCAAAGGGGGATTCTGGGAGAGAACTGGGGTCACTATGTGTGGAAGTTATGTTCAGCTTTAGGCCAAGCCAGCACAGAAACATCCACAAGTGAGAATATTGTATTTCTTGAGGAAAGTACTATATATACATTCTAGAAGTAAAGTTGAGAACCAAATGTATTTGCTAACAGAACCATGGAGGCAGAGAGGTTTTCACAATGCAGACAGTAATATACATAGGATAATTGGGATGCTAAGAAAATATAACAATTGGGTTTAACCAAACCACCATCTGGTAGAGGAGCTTGAAGGGATTGTTTCATTATGCAGGGCTCTGTTTTATTCCAAATAAAAGACGAAAAGATCAAATTAACCTTTTGAGTTTTTAACGAAAATTGGGGATGCCTTTAGCATAAATAATAAGCATGTTTATCATATTTATCTCGCCAATTAATTTGAATGATTTGATGACTCTATGCTTGTAAACATGCAAAGTGCATCAAAATTGAGTGGGATAAATTTAGTTAGTCATAGTAGAATTGTAATTCTAGCTATTTGAAGGTGTCTTTTAGAAGAAGACAGGTGTTGACTACAGTGCTTTGAAAAACTAATCTTACCCCTTGAAATTTTCCACATTTTGTCATGTTACAAACAAAAACATAAATTTATTTTATTGGGATTTTATGTGATAGACCAACACATAATTGTGAAGTGGAAGGAAAATGATAAATGGTTTTCAAAAGTTTTTACAAATAAATATGTGAAAAGTGTGGCGTGCATTTGTATTCAGCCCCTAACTAATAAATTACATTTAGGTTTTTGGCTGTAACATGACAAAATGTGGAAAATTTCAAGGGGTGTGAATACTTTTTCAAGCCACGGTATGTAGGGTATAAGAAGAATAGGTCCAATGAGAAATGTAATAGTTTTTCCCCTAAAAAAGTGTGGCATCAGAGGGCAATCCTAGCAGATTATTTTCCAGAAGGAAAAAGATACTGAGATATCTCAATTTGTTCTACACTGGGTTTTGAATCTGCATAGTGATGTTTTACCCATGTTATAAACTTTTCACCAAAACACATTTTTTTTGTAGCTTCCCAAAGAAAGTTCCAGTATACCGTGTCAATAATTATAAAGATGAAGTATACATATGATTTTTATAGCATAGTAAAATTGGTCCAGCTTAGACCAATGCAAGCCATGACTAGTACAGTGATTTTTTAATTTACACAGGCATTGGTCAGGTATGAAATATACAAACTTACCTTGGTCCAATCTGAACCAATGTAACTACCTTATACAAACCATACCTAAACTTCAGCTTTACTGATATTTAGAGAAGTTACCAGCTTGGGTTGCTAAGAGGACCATGCCCTAAATATGTTTACATATAGCCTCCTAATATTGTCATGGGTACTTTTCTTAGGCATAAAACCTGACTGGTTTGGGTTAATTATGATGATGACAAAAGGCAGTTGTTTAGCCAGTATTGTTCCAAGAATTTTGATATCTCAGTTTAGGTCTGCTATTGGTATGGCTTGCATTTCCTTACATCCTTACCAGGATTGGGCTAGCCTTAGTATAAAAGCTTCATTCATAGAAGCTGGCAAAGTTATTTTTATATATTTCCTGAAATGTTGTATGTTAAATTTCTGTAAGCATTTCACTGTTACTGTGGTACTATTTCAATTGGTGGTTCATCAAGCCCGAGGTTTTCTTTGCTCGGAATGATGATATTGCATCAATTATCTCCTGAGTAGTAATGGGTCTATCTTAAAATACTTAATGGTTTGGGGAGAGTTGCTGAAAAATTAGAGGTTCCAAAAAGTCCCCCTGTTCCTTTTAAGAGGGACTAATAGTATCTGAGTAAAACTGGACATAGATCTGAGCAAGTGCATCATTCATTTGCAGGGTTTCATTAACTTAATAGTTTTTCCAATTCTGGAACTGGAGAGTGCTGAAGTATCTAATCAGAATAAGATAGCTAGTGACAGTTTTTATCACAAAAGTCTTTGAGATTAGCCAATTGGTAAAAAAAAGTGTTTTGTCACTAGGCTCTTATGTAACTGCTAGAGTCTTTGTGCTTCCACCAGAGCAAAGTGGGTACCTGGTGATGGGTCATTAACCATCTTTTTTGTTAAACTTTTCTTTCTAATGTTTGCAGTATGATTTTGGAAGATGTCCTAAATGTGGCAATACAATTAATAAAGGTTCCACTGGTCACTGATTTTAAGGCACCCCAAGAGGAAGAGCTACATAAATTATAGCGGTTTAATTGCCAATATTCCTCCATATCCCATTTTACCAAAAGATGCCCAGTCTGCAGAACTACAAAAGTTCAAACCACTTCTGAGATGTCTGTTCCTTGATTTAGACTTTGTGTTTGCTGTTAACATCTCATTCTTTTGTTGTAGCATTGTAATAACCCCCTTTCTATTTCTGGATGGTTGGAGTCAAAATGTCTGTATGAGTAGGTTTCCTTTAGATCTCAATGTTTCACCCCCCCTCCTTGACATGTATTATTATTATTATTATTATTCAGGATTTATATAGCGCCAACAGTTTACGCAGCGCTTTACAATACATGTAACACACAGTCCAAAAAAGGTAATGCGTTATTAGAAATAAAAGAAGCTGCTTGTGTAATCAGTTAAATGTCTTCAATATTACAGAATATGTCTAATTGACTACTAGCTATACCATAACCTTGATAAATGGGAACCTTAACAGGAAAAAATAACCCTCCCTTTCCATTATTTCTGCACAAACAAATTTAGTTTATTTTAGCTCTTCATGAAAAGATTGTCTATAAAGCTCGGGATTGCAATATATATTATTTTTATTATGCATTTTGGGTGGTGGTGGATGTATTTGTGCACACCTGTAATAGAAGTCTAGAATTAATAGAATAATTTCTATGAATTGGTATTAAGGGAATTTGGGATTTTTAACATTAAATATAGTACATAGATTTCATATTTTTAAAAAGAGGATACATTTAGTTGGGAAATATTGAAAAAGATTGTATTTTTCCCATTTGATTATGCTTTTGAAAATAAACCTATATTTTTATAGTTTTACTATAGATAGAAAGTCCTGCATGACAAAAGTATGTTTTCATGTTCCTTCGGAAATATAACATGACAAAATATATTAAAGTGACACTAAACCCTGTGCTTATTTTTCAAAAATAATCCAAACACATCCAGTACTTAATGACTCACTAGTCTATTTTTGATGAAGTTTTTTTCTTACTGTGTTTTTCTGTCTTCTTGTAATGTCCTCTCCTTTACCCGCGCATTTCTGTTTGTTTGGAAGGAGCAGTGCATGTTAGTTGAGGTCATATCCACTGCTCTATGCCTATTACACATCCCATAGTCCCTAGTCCATCTTGGGAGCAAGCAAAAGAGGATGACTACATCTCTACATACAGTGGGACCATGGAGAATGAACATAGCTATTCTGTAACAGGAAGTTGGATGATCGCCGCAAAAAAAATAAAAATAAAATTAATTTTGGAAATTTTTAGTTTAGTGTCACTCTAATAGGTAATGAGACAACACTAAGGAGCAAAAATTGTGCTGGTCCTTAAGTGGTTAAAAACTATATATATATATATATATATATATATATATATATATATATATATAATATAATATAATATAATATAATATAATATATATTTTTTTTTTTGGCTAATGCAAACCTTTAAAAGCCTTTGGTTCTTATACACATTGGGGTTGGTCCTTAAGTGGTTAAAAACAATATATATATATTTTTTTTTGGCTAATGCAAACCTTTAAAAGCCTTTGGGTCTTATACACATTCATACACAAAACAATGAACAATGCAGGCCTACAAATGTTATTATTCTTACAATATAGAAATATGAAATGGTAAAATTTAGGTTGTCCAAATTTTGATCAGAAGAGTTTGAGGAACTATCACCATCGGGTTGGTATCCGATGGACATGTATGCGTTTTTTGTTACAAATGCTTGGTGACCAGGGTTTTATTGGTGTTAACACTTCCAAGATAGTGCCCGCACACTGCTATGATGAATAGAATTTAAGGCTATGCAAACCTACAAAGCATGTATTTGGAAAACCCAATTTTCACAGAGTATTGTCTCTGTGAGTGCCAAAATGTATTGCTCTGTTGACCACACAGTGTGTGTGTTCTCTGTAAAGAGAAATAGAGGTTATCCTGCATGCATTGATGTGCATTAGAACAAAGTCATGCTGCATTTCAATTGCATGTCCTAAAACACTTCAAACTATTGTAGGTACAAGGTTTGATGTTAATGTGTTAAACTTACAAACACTATGTCAATTCCTTAATCGGTGAAGCAGATCACAGGATTTGCAACCAGATGCTCAGTACCACAGTTTTGTCTAACTTGTCTTTTTACAGATGCTGATATGCATGGATGGATTTTCAATATAGACAAAGGCTGATCAGTTTCTAGTACTGGGAAACACTACAATAGTTTGTGTTAATTATTTTAATTTGTGTCATTTTCTTTATGAAAACAAAAACCTATTTAAGGGGTATGTTCAATCACAAAGCATCAAATTAAGATACAGATCATCATCACCTAGGCATATGTTTTTATTGTTAATGTTTTTATTTGGTGCATGTATTTTGCCCTCAGTGAGGACTATAATTCCATTATTTGTGCTGGGCAATTGGGAGTTATAACTGTATCATTAAAAAAAAATCTCCTTTTTAGTTTGATTGTTCACTTTATATGTGTGTGTACAGCGCTGTAACCATGTCACAGTTTATCTAGCTGGGCTATCCAGAGTTCTATTTATCTAAAATGTACAGATTTGTGTTTTTTTGTTTGGTTTTTTTTTTCTTTCTTTTTTTTTTGGAAATTGTGCAGCTTAGGATGTGTCACTTAAGTACTGGATTGAGTATCATGAAGGCGATGCTTAATGCTTCATGTATTAACTGCAGTATATCATGAATAGCATTGACAATGAACAATAAACTGTGCTAATAAATTTTGCATGTGTCATGTGTTCTACTTTTAAAGCTGGGATCTTCTAGGGTAGAATCTAGGCATTAGACTAATCATTACTAACCATAGTGCTGCCCATGTCAATTCACTGCTGCTTAAAGGCATATTTTGTTTAATTGAAATGTACTTGGGCCTTAACCATGCACACTAAAGTATTTATGTATTTTGAACATGTCGTAAAAGTACTTAAAACAAGCCCACATTCACTTTTGTCACTATAGGCATCATGGAGGAATTAGGACTCGTTCACAGCAGCAACCAAGCTGATTGCCTGGTCGCTGGTGCGCACTTGGAGAAAATGGTGCTGATACGCTGATGCTGGTTTATCACGCGGTTTACTTTTTTCTTTTGTTAGAACTTTATTGAAATGTCACCAATGACTATTCACTTAAGTTCTACGCACACAGCGGTGTTACAATGCTGTCATTTGCATTGCACAGTAGTGTGAACTGCCCTAATAGGGAACAAAGTTTTTTGTCTTGACTCACGTTGGTACTGCATTTGACAGTCCCCACGCACCAGATATAAATGGGCCCTTAAGTTTCAAATTACATAACTGAGGCACTGAAAACATAGCTCTTTTGCTGTTACTTCCTTTCCCCCATAATATTGGCAGCCTGCAAGCCCTCTATACACACAATGAGTGTTTCTAAGCTGTCTAAGAAAATGACTGTAACTTAACTTCAGAATGGTTGTTGTGATCTTTGAGGATCTTTGAAAACAAATGATTTCACAGTGCAAAATAGCTATAGAGGTCAGGAGTTGCTTGTTTTTCTGCTTTACTGCTCTTTTACTGTTTGGTAAACCCTTGGCGCCGAGCATACTTAAATATATGGCCCCACTGGACTGGGCTTTTTTCCGTCGGGCCTCATATTTGCGTATCCCCCTTCTTGCTGGGAGTGCACGGCACACTCCCAGCACAGAGACCTGGGTCTCACCGAGAGCCCCAGGCCCCATACTGGAACTCCCAATTCTGATTGGATATCATAGTGATCCATCACTGTGATGCCCACCCCTGTGTTTTCTCTTTCTGTGAACGGAGGAGAGAGATACATCATCTCTCTCTCTCTCACGCTCTCTCTCTCTCCCTCTCTCAAAAAAGAATGCCTAGATCAAGGTTTGATCTAGGTCAGTTCCAGGGTTAGTTTTACATTTAAGGCCAGGGTCGGTAATTTTTTTGGCAGGATTTTAATTTTTTTTATTAGAGTCAGTGGCACTATTGCTTTAGGGCTGTACTACGGGTACAAACAACAACATACATATGTGGTATTGCTGCGATCGTCAGGAATGGGTTGTTGTTTGGAAGGTTATGGTAGTAGCAAGAAATGTACAGCTAAATTTCAAAAAAAAATTTTTTTTCGTTTTTACTATTTTGGGCCAGTTTTCCTTTGATAATAAAAAAAATCAGGAGATAATCCTTACCGTTTACCACCAAATGAAAGCCCAATTTGTCCTGAAAAAATGTGATATAATCCACCTGGATGCACAAAGTAGTTGTGATGATATGTACGGCTTTACTAACACATGTCAAAGTTGCAAAATTGTACTTAGGCATTGAGATTTATTTTACCCTTAGGCGTGAAGGGGTTAAGAATATGTAAATACTTTAACATCAATAGTCTGGGTATAGGTACACTCTAAGAAAACAGAGTAATTCTTTATATATGCACATTTGCCAACCACCTGGGGTAGCTCTGTTTGGGTGTTAATACCTTTTGTAAAGTTTGCATTATGGCTGTTTAGAGTACAGTCCCCCGGTTACAAACAAGATATGTTCCTTAGGTTTGTTCTTAAGTTGAATTTGTATGTAAATTGGAACAAGTAAATTTTTTAGGTGTAACTTCAGCCAAAAAAAAATGTTTACATGTTTTTGGATGGCATAGGGAAGGGTTAACACCCCTGAAATGTTTGTTTTGCTGTCTGTGCCCCATGTTCTGAAGGTTTTACCTCACTTTCTGAATTGGATTTTTGAAAATTGTGGGTTGTTGTGGAAACAAGGATTGGTGATAAAGCTTCAGTGGAGACACTGACTTGTACACCTAGGCAGGGCTGCCATCAGGGGGGTATAGCCGTCACAACTGTAAGAGGCCCGCCCGGGCCAGAAGAAGGCAGGAAAGGTGGAGGGGAGCAGGGCTGTGCATTACAGAAATGATTGCACAGCTTCTTCTGTTCTTGTGTCACTGAGCTCAGACATCGAACACTTTACTGCCACATCTGGCTATTATTTTCATGTGCACCCCAAGTGCACAAGTAGGGGCTGTGAGGGAAAGAGAGAGGGGGGCTGTGAGGGAAAGGGAGGGGGGGCTGTTTGTGTACAGGGGGGGCCAGAGCCCTGTGTGTTTACAGGTTTGTGTATGTAAGGGGCTGCCATATATACAGGTGTGTGGGGGGGGCTGACACATATACAGGTGTGTGTGGGGGGGGGGGGCTGACACATATAAAAGTGTGTGTGGGGAGCTGACATATATACAGGTATGTGTGTGGGGGGGCTGACGTGTGTGTGTGTGTGGGGGGCTGACATATATACAGGTGTGTGTGGGGGGGCTGACATATATATATATAGGTGTGAGGGGGGCTGACATATATACAAGATTGTGGGGGGGCTGAGTGCGTACAGGTGAGGTGGCCGGTGTGCGGATTCAGTAGGATGTCCCGTGGGCAAACCCTGGGGAATGTTGGTGGTCAGGCTTGGGGGGGGTGACGGGGGGCCCAGGCCTAAAGCTGTGTAAGGGGCCCAAAAGTTTCTGATGGCTGCCCTGCAGCCAGGTACCTAATCTTACTTGCTCTGACCAAGGGGAGTGCAGCCTGTTCTGCTGAGGGGATGGCCATATCCAGCGGGAGGATCTAAGATTTAGACCAATTAATCTGCAATCCAGAGTAAGCCCCGAATTGCTTGATGAGCTGCAGAACCACTTGGAGTGAAGGACCAGCATCCTCCACGTATAGTAGCATGTCCGCATAGAGACTGAGGACCTCGGTCACTCAACCCATCCAGAGACCTTTGATGTCTGGGTGCACCCTAATAGCAATGGTGAGGGGCTCAACTTATAGGGCATATACTAATAGGCATATAGGACATCCCTGCTGGGTACCACGGGTTAAGGAGAAGGGTTCCGAGAGTCTACCGTTGACTTGGATCTGGGCAGTGGGAGCCTGGTAGAGGAGTTGAAGCCATTTAATACATTTTGGGCTGAAGCCAAACCAAAGGAGATACTCCCACAAATAACTACATTCCACGGAGTCAAACGCCTTAGCGGCATCCAGGCTGACCACTACCCTGGATCCAACATTGTCATGGTTGGATTGATGGTTCATAAAGAGCCTCCGGAGATTGAACGCTGTATTTTTGCTGGGCATGAACCCCGTCTGGTCTGAATGTATTAGGCTATTATTTTGTTTAACCTCAGGCAAGAATATTGGCAAGAATTTTGACATCTAGCTGTAGAAGGGATATGGGGAGGTATGACTCCGGAAATAACGGATCTTTTCCTGGTTTGGGTATTTGGACGACCATGGCTTCACCCTTGGATGTCGGGAGTGTAGCTGATTCCAAGATGTGGGCACATAGTGCTTTTAGTTTGCGGACAAGAACCTCCTTGAACTGGGTATTGAACTATAGGGGAGGACCATCAGAACCACGCGCCTTAGAGGGTGGGAGATGTGCCAACGCCTCGTCGATGCAGTCTGTGGTAATTGGTGCCTCAAGCTGTTTAATCTGGGACTGAGTGAGAGTGGGAAAATCAATATCCTGAAGGAAGGTGGTTAGTTCATGTTGGGAGTGACTAGTGGCAGAGGTATATAGATCAGAGTAGAACCACCTAAACTCAGCAGCCACCAGAGTCTGTGATCCTGTCCCCAGAAGCTGATTGAAGCTCAAACACCACCGGTAGCTTGTGGTCAAGGTGAGCCATGTAGGCAAGTAATTTGCCTTCCGCCATGCTCAAAAATTCGCTGCCAAGTTAAAAAGATACCCTGTTTGGCTTTTCAAAGTGAAGTTGATCAGTGAGTCTATTTTGCAGGCGCACCAGGGAAGCATTGGCTGCAGATGGATCGTTAATGAACACTTGCCTGTTGTATCACCAGCTTGGAGTAGGCTTTATGCCTGTTAATGCACATAGAGAGGGTCATGCGGGCGTGCATTTTAAAGGACTCCCATATCGTACCAACCAGCATCGAGCCCTGATTAATGCAGGAGAAATGAGCCCACTCCCATTGGAAATTCTTGAGGTCTGACATGGTGGAGAGCCAAAACGGGTTCAGCCTCCACATACGGACCACGGGGAGAGTTGGCAGGCGTAGGGACACCCAGTATGGGAGCAGATCGGGCAAAATTGCAAGTGAGACTAGGATTAGGTCAATGCGGGACATGGCAGAGCATGAAGGGGTGAAGCAGGAGAAAGCAATGGTTGTAGTCTACTTGTGCCTCCAAGTGTCAGTCATAGCGAACTCTGAAAGGAACCTCCCAAACCTGGTAGTTGAGGGTAGGGGTGGCACTGAGGCGGTAGAGCTAGATCTATCAAGGTTAGGATGGATTGCCATATTAAAATCTCCCAATCATATAGCAGGTACCGTGGGATGTTGAGCCATAAAGGCCACTCCGTCCTGAAGGACACTGAATTGAAATGACAGGGGGATATAGAAGGCCAGCAAGAGAACCTCAAGGCCACCAATAGTTGCCTGTAGGAATGGAGACCGTCCCTGAGGGTCCGACTGCAAAGAAAGGAGTTGGAACTGTACCCTTTTGGATATTAGGATGGCAACTCATCGGGAGTTGGAGGTATGGGGGGCCTGGTACAACCACCCAACCCATGTTTTTTTTCAGAGCCATTTGCATTTGACCTACAAGGTGGGTCTCCACAAGGACAGAGACTTAAGGGATTTCAGATGAAAGAGTATAGTCACATGTTTAGGTTTTGCGTACAGCCCTCGCACATTCCATGTGACTAGTTTAACCCTTTCATGACTAAGCCTATTTTTGAAATTTGGTGTTTACAAGTTAAAATCCATATTTTTTGCTAGAAAATTACTTAGAGCCCCCAAACATATATATTTTTTTAGCAGAGAATCTAGAGAATAAAATGGCGACTGTTGCAATATTTTTTATCACACGGTATTTGTGCAGCGGTGTTTTAAACGCAAATTTTTGGAAAAGGGACACTTTCATGAATTTTAAAAAATCCAAACAGTAAAGTTACCCCAATTTTTTTGTATAATGTGAAAGATGATGTTACGCCGAGTAAATAGATACCAAACATGTCACCCTTTATAATTGCACGCACTCGTGGAATGGCGACAAACTACGGTACCTATGAATTTCCATAGGCGACGCTTTAAAATTTTTTTACGGTTACCAGGTTAGAGTTACAGAGGAGGTCTAGGGCTAGAATTATTGCTCTCGCTCTGACGATCGCGGCGATACCTCACATGTGTGATTTGAACACCGTTTACATATGCGGGCGCGACTTCCGTATGCGTTTTCTTCGCTGCGCGAGCTCGCGGGGACAGGGGCACTTTAAAAATGTTTTTTTTTTGTTTTTTGTTTTTTGTTTTTTTTACTTTATAAATTGTTTTAAAATTTTTTTTTTTTTTTTTTACTTTTATTGCTGTCACAAGGAATATAAACATCCCTTGTGACAGTAATAGGTGGTGACAGGTACTCTTTATGGAGAGATCGGGGGTCTAAAAGACCCCCCATCCCTCCTTTACACTTCAAAGTATTCAGATCGCCGAAAACGGCGATTCTGAATACTGTGTACTTTTTTAAATTCGGCGCCATTGGCAGCCGAGTAAACGGGAAGTGACGTCATGACGTCGCTTCCGCGTTTACAACAAGAAGGCTGGAACGAAGCTGCTCACAGCTTCGTTCCAGCCCACCCCCAACCGCCGAAAGTACCCGATTGGATACCGAGCTTCCCGATCGCACGGGAGGCCCGGTAACAGCGGCGGGAGGCGGCGGGAGGGGGGGGGATGTCCCCTCCCGCTCCCCCGGTATAACAACCGAGCGGCTTTTAGCCGCATCGGTTGTTATACACGGGTAGCCGATCGCCCGCGGTAAACAACGGCATCGGGCATTATCCCGGTATAACCCCGGAAAGCCGAGTACGCATATGTGCGTACGGTCGGCGGGAAGGGGTTAAGAGAGGCCATCGTGAACGTGAGGATATAAGGGCATGCAGTCGGAACAGCAGGGAGTGGTCTATCACATATCGCACAGGCATCACAAGTACAAAACAGTTCATCATGGCGTGCAAAGGAGTTAATGCACATGCATATAAGGCAGGAGTATATTGGCAGTACACAGGGGCCCACATCCCATAGGCAGTGGCCAAACTCATAGCAGAAAAAGGTTACAAATCATCGTAAATAGGACCTGGACAGTTAGTACAGTCACATAATCGTATAAGGCATGTCAAATAAAAGCAAAAGGTAACATATAACACATAAACCTTGCCTGCACTGGACCAGCATGGCAAAATTAGCATACAACCGCCCTCCACAGCCATGGGGGCAGAGGCTGGCCAGGGAAACAGAACTTGAAGAGTCAAAAAAAATAAAAGGAGTGCAAGTGAGACCATTGAGGTCTGAGGGACGGCTAACCCCTGGAAAGTGCACAGTGGTGCGGGGTGTTGTAGTTCCAATAGATCCAGGGGTACAGACGATATGCCTGAGTTCTAGAAGGAGCAATAGGGGGGAACAGGGGGAGGAAGTCTTAGATAAACAGGCACAGGTAGCCCCAGGTTTAGGCAGATAGAGGCATACAAAAAAAAATGTGTGTATGGGGGCAAAGACGGGCAAAGCCCAGCTTACGGTTCCTGAAGAGTTAGCCGGTCCGTGCATGGAGCGGGGGGGATTAAAGCAGGAGAGCCCCCAGCCGCGCGGAGGGGGGTCTTCTACTGGAAGGTTAGGCAGGTGCCGGGCCAGCTGCATCACGGTGCTCCAGCCATGACAGAACTGCATCAGGGTCCTCAAAGAACTGGGCCTTGTCATTGCAGATGACACGCAGACTCGCCGGAAATAACATTGCATAGGTCAGGTGGTGGATGCGGAGTTGTCGCTTGGCCTCAACGAACCGCGCTTCTTCTGTACTTCAGCGGAGAAGCACAGGAACACAGCGATGCGGACATTATCAAGGGAGATGTTTCCTCGTTCCCTAGTTAATCGCAGGATAGCATCCCTGTCCTGGTAATTTAAGAATTTAGCGATGAAGGTGAGCGGGGAGCGCCTCTTGGTGGCGGGCGTGCAGCTAGGTGATGAGCGCGCTCCACAACAACTGTTGAGGAGAAGGCCTCTCCGCCAAAGGTTTTAATGAGCAGATTTTCAAGATGCAGGGGAGTCAGAGCCTTCAGCCCGCTCAGGCAGACCCACGAACCTGAGGTTGCAGCAGCGGAGTCTATTCTCCATGTCATCCTGTTTACTGAGGACAGAATTGAGCTGGTGTTGTAGACTCTCAGTGGTGACCTGCAGTGGGGGGATTTCATCCTCCATGCGGCCGACCTTGAACTCATTCTCTGTCACCCTCTCCCTTAGCTTGTGGATGTCCTGCTGTATGAGGAATATGTCAATCTTTACTTCCTCAATTTTGGAAGTGAGGGTAGTCTGTCGCAGGGAGATAGCCTCCAGCACCCTGGCAGTGTCTCCCGTGGGTGGTTCTTCCTCCTCCTGAAGGGAGCGGAGCCATCTTCCTCCACCGAGTCCCGCTCCATGTCCTGGAACTTATCCAGCTTAGCAAGGGCTTCAGAGTTCTGTTTCGGAGGTGGCATGAAGGCAGGAGTAGTGAGGAACGCTGTGGGTGCTGATTGGTGTGGAAGGAGAAAGATTTTCGCCCCAGCATGGGTATAAAGGAGTAATCTCAGACAGAGCTCTCAGTCCACACACCCTACGCCATGCAGCTTCAGGCCACGCCCCTTATCACAGTGATTATACCCACAAAGGGGTCTTCAGGGTCTGTGAACCATTGAAACTAACCATGGCCCTGGACCTGTGTAGCACCCTGTGGCTAACTACACATGTTGTGCTGTGTGCAAGTATGAGTGCCTAACACAGAATCCAGTGCTTGAAGCAAACATTACAGGCTGACCCAACACAGTAAGGTCCAGGTATAGTCGCCAAAGTACACACCAAAGGTAAATGATCTGGAAACTGATAGATGGCCCAGGGCAGTAAGCTTTTAGATCTTGATTGCTCTCTAGGAGTGGCCCTAGCAAGTATTTTGGTAGTGTTCTATCACTTGAAGGTAACCTGCATACACCCATGCTTTATAAATGCAAGTCCTGTGTTCTGTGGTTTGATTAAGATATTGTGGTTTTAAATATAAAGGAAATATATAAGAGCATCACGTGTGCACTGCATAGAGAAATTGGGATTGTACTTTATTAATCCTAAAGCCGTGTACACACGGGCGGACTTTTCAGCATCAACCGTCCGACGGTCTTTCCGACGAACTTTCGACGGAGTTACGACGGACTTTTGGATGACCGGACTTGCCCACACATGAACGGACTAAAGTCTGTTCGAAAGTCTGATGGTATGAACGTGATGATGTATGAAGGGACTAGCATAAGGAAGTTCATAGCCAGTAGCCAATAGCTTCCCTTGCGTCCTTTTTTGTCCGTCAGACTAGCATACAGACGAACTGATATTTCGACCGGACTCGAGTCCGTCGGAAAGATTTGAAACCTGTTCCAAATCTAAAGTCCGTCTGATTTTTCGACAGAAAAAGTCCGCTGAAGGTCCGATGAAGCCCACCCACGGTCGGATTGTCTGACGGATTCGTTCCGTCGGACCAGTCCGGTCAAAAAGTCCGCCCGTGTGTACATGGCATAAGGCAGCATAAGTATTTTTCTTCATGCATCAGTAGTAATTGGCACTAGAGATGGAGAGGCCTGGGAAAAAGAACAGAAAAATTGGGGGGAAATGTTTTTTTTAAAGCCAGTTTTGTTTTTTTCCAGAAAAATTGGAAAAAAAGAAATGTGGAATATATTCTTTTACAATGATAAGTAATATAACTATCACATGGCATTCAAACTATATAACATGAAGACCTTAATGAAAGATTTCTGAGACTTTATGTAGAGTCTAAAATTATTGCAAGTTCTTTCAGCTCAAAACAAGCAAATCCTGGAATACAATTCAAGTAACACTGTACTTCTCAAAGCAGTTCTCAAACAAGAGAAATATGCATTTTTGTACCTCCTACAGTTGAGTGATTGATGGGATAGAGTAGATCTGTGATGGCAAACCTTGGCACCCCAGATGTTCTGGAACAACATTTCCCATGATGCACATGTACTATGCAGTGTAGTGGAGCATCATGGGAAATGTAGTTTTAAAACATCTGGGGTGCCAAGGTTCACCATCACTGGAGAAGATAATGGTTTCTGGCCTTAAAGTGTTACTAAACCTAAAAACGTTTTTGTTTTACCTTAATGCATTGTTTGCATTAAGGTAAAAAACGTTTTCAATGTCCCTGTGCCCCCCCTTCTATGTGTGAAGGGGAAGAGAGGGGAGAAGAGATCAGCACTGCATTGCATTCGAGCAGCAGCAGAAGCCATTGTCTCTTGCTGCTGTCAATCAGAAGAAGTGGGGGGTGGGACTAAGTCCCGCTGTGTAAGTCTATGGAGCGTGGCTTGGGAGCGTGGGGACTACCTCCCCCCATAGCCAGCGGCTGGCTATGGTAGTCCCGCAGAAGAAGAGGGGGAGCCGAGATCGCCGCTGGGGACCCCAGAAGAGGAAGATCGGGGGCCACTCTGAGCAATACCACTGCACAGAGCAGGTAAGTATAACATGTTTGTTATTTTAATAAAAAACTTTTTTAAGTTTAGGAACACCTCAATTGACAGAAAAGAGGGTAAATTTGGCTAACTAATTTGTTTATCTTTACAACCTTTAAATAACCTCTATATGTCCCACTGCTGCCATGTCACCTCCTCTCCTGCTCCTGTGTACATTGCTGGGTAGCAGCCGCGCGGGACGACTGCCATTGGTTTGGAGCGGGTGGGCATGGCTTGTGGTGAGGAGGCAAAGCCAGAGCGGTGCATGGGTTAGGGAGCGGAGCAGGTTTCCTGGCTAGAAGGCCTGGCCGCCCAGAGCACATCTCATGACAGGGCTGCATAGAATGAACAGCACAAGTACTCGGGGCTCATCACCGACACCACCAGTGCTGCAAGACGGAATAAGAGGCTCTGGCTCAGGTAGCACTTTGCCAGCTGGTGAGTTCTAAAAATTTGGGGGTTACACCCTAAAAGATGCATTAAAGATGGTGCTGACCATACAAACAGAACAAAATATTACAGTGCATACATACAAAAATGACATTTAACTCCTGCAAGGCTATTTAAAACACCTGAACATTTTAAAAAAAATATGGGGATTTAGTCACACCATATTGCTATATGGTGCTTAAGCCCACTTACTGCGTGAAAGTACCCCATTATTAGTGAGTCCTATGCTATCCATAGAATGGAAGATCTTGTTTCTCTGAACCATGGGAGAAATACACTCCTCTATATGGGAGAACTAAAGGATTCCTCCTATATCACAGATGGACACTAATAACAGGCAATGGTGGGGGGGTGGGGTGCTCCAGCCCAAAGGAATTTGGTCAGAATCCATACAATAGACAAACAGAAATTTGGGGGGCACACACTAAAAGATGCATTAAAGATGGTGCAGCCATAAGACTATAAAACAGAACAAAATATTACACCTCACACATGCAAAAATGACATTTAACTCCTGCAAGGCTATTGGCTAAAACCTGAACATTTCAAAAAAAAAATGGGGATACACTCCTCTATATGGGAGAACTAAAGGACTCCTCCTATAACAGAGCTGAGCTGAGTAAATACAGATAAATAGAGCAAACATTTAAGCCACTCACACTACCAAGATTTACTGTAAAATAGAACAAAATATTACAGCGCACACATGCAAAAATGACATTTAACTCCTGCAAGGCTATTTAAAACACCTGAACATTTTCAAAAAATATGGGGATTTGGTCACACTATATTGCTATATGGTGCTTAAGCCCACTTACTGTGTCAAAGTACCCCATTATTAGTGGGTCCTACGCTATCCATAGAATGGAAGATCCTGCTTCTCTGAACACACGGAAGAAATACACTCCTCCTATAACACAGGTGGACACTAATAAGAGGCAACAATGGGGGAGTGGTTTTTTTTGTCTTTTGTATGGATTCTGACCAAATGCCTTTGGGCTGGAGCATCCCACTTCCCCATCATTGCCTCTTATTAGTGTCCACCTGTGTTATAGGAGGAGTGTATTTCTTCCATGGTTTTAGAGAAGCAGGATCTTCCATTCTATAGATAGCGTAGGACCCACTAATAATGGGGTACTTTGACGCAGTAAGTGGACTTAAGCACCATATAGCAATATAGTGTGACCAAATACCCATATTTTTGAAAATGTTCAGGTGTTTTAAATAGCCTTGCAGGAATTAAATGTCATTTTTGCATGTGTGCACTGTCATATTTTGTTCTATTTTACAGTAAATCTTGGTAATGTGAGTGGCTTAATTGGTTGCTCTATTTATGTGCATTTACTCAGCTCAGTTCAGTCCCTCCCACTTACCGACATCGCTATAGCCGATTGATGGCTACAGCGCGGCCGGCTAGTTCTGGGAGGCCATCATATGATGGCTTCCCAGTCTCGCGCTTCTCGGAAGTGTCCATGATGGTTGGGTCCACAGGGCCCAGCGCATAACGAATCAGGGTAAAGGGCCAATGACAGCGGCCCTTTACCACTTGATCACTCCGTCCAATGACAGACCAATCACTTGTCATGAAACCAGCATCATTGTCGGTTCAGCTTGCACTGCTGCGCTGTGAGGAGGGGAGAATAAGACACCGCAGCAGCGCGAGCTGGCGCAATCCTGTCTGCCATCAGTGCAATCACAGTGCCCCATCAGTGCAATCACAGTGCCATTGGTGCAATCACAGGGCCCCATCAGTGCAATCACAGTGCCATCGGTGCAATCACAGTGCCCCATTAGTGCAATCACAGTGCCATCGGTGCAATCACAGTGCCCCATCAGTGCACTCACAGTGCCATCGGTGCAATCACAGTGACATCGGTGCAATCACAGTGCCATTGGTGCAATCGCAGTGCCATCGTTGCAATCACAGTGCCCCATCAGTGCAATCATAGTGCCATCAGTGCCATTACAGTGCCATCATTGCAATCCGTTTTAATTATCATGATTTAAAATATAGATGTGGGGGCAATTTTTATTTTTATTTTTTTTTTGGGGGGGGGGGCAGCATTTCATTCTTGGACCCATGCAGCACAATGTCTTAGACCAGCCCTGTATAGAGTCATACATGTGGGCATATACACAGTGGTAAATGACAGCCCACTCCCACCTTCCTCCTTCATGTGCACTAACCAGCTAAACACAATAGGCACGGGCTATTACATTCAGATTGATGGAAGCTTCACCATTATCTTTTTCTAAGACACAGGCTGAAGCAGTGTGACACAGCCTGTGACTGGCAGAAATCTGCCCACACAATGTTATTAGCAAAAAATAATAAAAATTTGATTTCAAATATATATTTGTATGACAATTTAAAAAAGCTTATTGATATTAATTATGTATTTTTGCTCTGTGTTCCAAAGGCTTTTTTAATTTTTTTAAATTTGTATATGTGACCAGCAACAGACAACTAGTAGCTCCTCCTGCTTATGTTTCCCTGCACACAGGCTGTCATGTGACAGCTGTATATCAATTAGGAAAAAGGTATTTAGATATTTTTTATTAACAACTTGCTGACCATCGCATATTTACTGCTGCAGGTTGGCTCTATTGCGCAAAATGACATACCTGTACGTGATTTTGTGCAATAGCCACTGGAGGGGGGGGGCGAGCGTGTGCCAATCAGTGGATCCCCCCCGGACCCGATGTCCGCCGGCCACCCGCGATTGTTCCCAGGAGAGGCAGAACTGCGATCTGCCTATGTAAACAAGGCAGATTGCCGTTCTGACAAGAGGGAAGATGGAGATCTTGTGGAACACTGATCTCTGTCTTCACCCAGTCAGAGCTACCCCCCCCCCCCACAGTTAGCAATCACCCCCTCTGGACACACTTAACCCTTTGATCACTTCTGATATTAATCCCTTCCCTTCCAGTGTCATTAGTACAGTAACAGTGCATATTTATAACGGTATTTGAATATTTAGCGTTATTTGAATACATGATGGCCTGCAATCAACTACACCGCGCGGTGTCACCGCAGGCGCAAGATTGGGAGGTGCATGCTGTGTAGCTGCACTGATCCCTGGAAAAAGACAAAAGCAGGCTTCAGATGCCCACATAATAGATGGCCACCTGCCTGCTTCCAAGATCAGGTACATTTTTAAAGAGTTAGAAATAATCAGCATGAACGCTGTTCTAACAATATTCTAATTTAAATGTAGAAGTAATAACAATACCGGGACAGCTTTTTAAAAAAAAAATGTTTGAGGACTGGAGCTCCGCTTTAAGGATGTGTTGCAAACCACTGCCTCACAAAAATACAAAACACCTTCTATTATAGATAAAATGACACCTGAAAATCAGAAGAACATTGATCAAGTTGGCAATATATGCTTCTGGATG